>WBNM01017442.1:189998-220794 GCA_013399055.1 Ramphastos sulfuratus | reverse complement strand
AGGGGAGGGAAGAGGAGGGAAGGAAAGGGGAGGGGAGGGGGGGGGGGGGAGGGAATAAAAGAGAAATATTTATAGAAGAAATATTCAAAAACTCAGATGAATCTCTTTGCCTGCTTCCCTCTGTAGCTTTAAATAAAGTTACAGATTGCTCCCAGCTAGATGGGTTCTGTGCTTGCACTTATTTATAAGCTGATTTCTTGCCCATTTTATATACAGGATGAGAGAGAGGACACTGAAAGCAATTTACCATTTTGATGTTACTGAGAAAGGGACTCGGTGTGGTATTAAAAGCATGAGATGGTCCTGAATCCAAGGTCAGCTAGGGAACAGGTTGTCTGAGGATGATGGTTATCAAAACACAGCACTGCCAGCAAGAAGGCTTTTTTATTCTTTCTATCCTTTCTTTTTATTAGAATGAGGTCAACATTATATGAATCCTGACAAAACCTCTTTGCCACTCTAACTAGTGGAGATTTTTCAAATAGTTCCATTATTCTTTATGCACTGGGCAGTTTATTTTGAGGTATGACCTGAGATTAGGAGCCTCCTCATTCTGGGAACTGTGTAAATGCAAGGCTTCTGGTCTTAGAGAGGTCCCCAGCCACAACAGGCAATCAAAAAAGGTTAAAGGAAGGACTGTCACCTCCAGCTGGCAGATGAACCTCCACGTGGGGAGACAGAGTCTTGCTCTGTGTTCAAACAAGGGATCTGCATCAGAGAAGGACACCTCCCACTGCTGTTTCAGTACTGAAAGCAAACTGTGTCTCCTTGCTGGTTCCAGTCCAGAAGAGATCAGCCAGGAGCTAAGACCTGCTGATTGCAGTGACCTACATGAAATGGGCTTGCCAGTTCTAGGAGAGAGGTGATCAGAGCACATGAAGGTGATGAGTACCCCTTACCACCAATTTCCCTGAAACTAGAACATGCACATTTACTAACCAGGAAATCACAGGATTCCCTCCTCCTTTGCCACCAGCATTTGATTTCTTTTCCCCTTCTCTGATACCTTTTAAGTTCACAGAGAAGGATTGCATGAAAGGGACACCAATCAAGTGGCAAGGCTGGCAAGCAGTGATCTCACCTTGAAAATGGTGTAACACACTGCTTTTCAATCTTCCATTTCCAGTACAGCTTCACCTGGGTGACAGACTGTCCCAGGCTCCATTTATGCAAATGTTCATGGAGCAACCCAACAGCTGCCAGTATCACAGAGGAGGGCAGCATCAGGCCAGAGGTTGTCTCCTTGGGGAAGAAAGAAGCCTTCAGACTCCATTCACTGCCCTGTAAGCAGTCTCAGAAAAGGAGACTTCTCTTTTCATCACAAACAAGGCAGACATTTTAAAGGTAGGACCTGCTGCCTTCTAGGTGCAAAAAGACTGCAGAGAGGCTCCCTCTCCCTTAGCACATAGGCAGGTCCCAGTGGTAGCAGTTCTGGGCAGGTCCCTATCAAACAGTTGGGCTTATTTGCAGGGCATTGCAAGAGAGAAGTTTCTGTGGTAGCTGTTCACAGAATCACAGAATCACAGAAACATGCAGGTGGGCAAAGCCCCTCAGGATCACCAAGTCCAACCTATAACCCTACTCTACAAGATTCACCTTAAACCATGTCCCTAAGCATCACATCCAAACCACCCTTAAACACATCCAGGGTGGGTGACTCCACCACCTCCCTGGGCAGCTCATTCCAGTCCCTGACCACTTGACCACTCTCTCTGTGAAAAACTTTCTCCTAATGTCCAATCTAAAATTACCCATCCTCAGCCTGAGGCCATTCCCCCTTGTCTGTCTCCAATTACCTGTGAGAAAAGACCAGCACCAGCTGGCTACAAGAGATACTGAAAGAAAGAAATACCTGAGGGCAACTATAGCCATCCCTCACCTCCATGCAATGGGACCAACTTACACAGATGGCACTGGATGGACTTTTCCTTCATTAGGCTTGCAGAGAACAAAGGTGGTTGAGGGAGAGCACACTCTGCTGTGCCACTGAAGTGCTGTAAAATGGGGGCAGTTTAGATGGCAGTGCACTCAAAGCCACCCAAGTAGAGCTACCCCTAAACCTGGCATGGGATGTCAAAGAGAAAAAAAAAGATGAACAGGACTGCAGACAAAGCAGCTGGAGGGGCTCAGGCACGGAAAAGGGACAACCCAACCAAACCCCCCCAGCTCCTCCTTCCCCTCCCATGAACACACAGTACTCCTTTCCCTCCCTCTGGATATATGGTACAGAAGCTGCGATGTGCCAGCTGTTGGCAGTGTCACTGGAGGAACATTGCTACCCCCAAACCTCATTACTTAATGCAGGTGGTATCTCCAGGGCAGGACTGCAATGTCAGCAACTGCTTCCTGGTGTGCATCATCAGGGTTTCTGAGAGCTGGGCTACCTCCAGATGTGCTGGCATGTGCTTCCCTTCCAGCGTGTGAAAGCTAAAACCTTTGATGAACCGAGACTACTGGCACCAGTAAGACCACAGGCTAAAAGCTCTGCTGGTGCAGCTGCCCAGAAACAGCCTGTCCTTGCTGCCCTTTGAAAAAGAGCCAGAGCAGGCAGAGAGCACAGGGGCTCTGGCATAACTGCACCGTGCACAGGCAGCTCCTGCTTGCAGCCAAGCCCTGGGACAAAGGCGAAGCAAACTCGAAGAGTCCCCGATGTGGAGGCTCAGCAGCCGCTCAACTTCTCTGCCACGTGCTGGCTGCACAGCAGGTGATAAATGCACCGATTTTACATGGCTGTCCAAGCAGCCCGGCAGATGAGACACTTGTCTTCACACAGGAGGGCCCATGGCCAAACTCCTTCTGCTAATTCATCTCAGTATCTAGCCAGGAAAAGAGCTTTCTGTGCACTGTCCCCCTCTGTGACTTGCTGAATAAAATTCTTCCTCATTAACAGGCCAAAGCCCAAGAAACAGCCAGGGGAACAAACAGGGTTCTGTGCAGATATAATCCCCACCTCACTGCTGGGGAATTAAAGCAAAGAATTAGGCTGAAGCTGTTCCCTTCCAGCACGACGAATGCTTAAGCAGGTTATGGCTTTACACTGCAGATGTTTTCTGGGCAGGAGGAATAATGACTTCTTTACCAGCCCCACTCACTTGCTGCTCTCAGGGATACAAGCCTGAGGATTACTTTTTGATAAAACAGTTAAGAATAATTATTGCATGTCAGTATATCTGAAACTTTAACCTCAAGGACTGCTGCAGTATTTCTCCAGCCTGCTCTTGTTCCTTCAGAGCTGCCTGTGACATACAGGAGAAGGGGCAGGCTAACATAGAATCATAGAATGGTAAGGTTGGAAGGGACCTCAAAGATCATCCAGTTCCAAGCCCCTGCCATAGGCAGGGAGATCTCCCACCAGAACAGGTCACTCAAGGCCTCGTCCAACCTGGCCTTGAACACCTCCAGGGAGGGAGCAGCCACAACCTCCCTGGGCAGCCTGTGCCAGTGTCTCACCACCCTCACTGCAAACAACTTCCTCCTAACATCCAGTTTCAATCTCCCCTCTGCCAGTTTAAGCCCATTGCCCCTTGTCCTGTCATTGCAAGACCTTGTAAATAGAGGTGCCAGCTAACAGGGCAGTTACCTCACTGCTGCTGCAGCAGCAAGAATTCATATAGATGCCTGAGAAAGAAAGGTCCTAATTTTCCACACAGAAAAATCTGCCCTTCAGAGACTTAACATCAAGTTTGTTATGCATTGCATGAACAAAGTTACCTGGAGAGGGGAGAAAAAAAAAGTCACTTTATGCTGGACTTGCTACTTAAATTGCTCACCAAAGGTGAAGATTTATCCTGTAATTCTTGAGCTGAGCCTCAGCCTTTCACTACCCAGGTCAAGAAGCAGCTGATGCACTCAAGGCAGACATGATTGGTACTGACTTGCAAGAAGGTGAGATGCTACAGTTCTTAGAGATTCTGATCCTGTGAAGCCCATGGGCTGACTGCACACTATACAAAGGCCAGGTGAGACTCCTCCTCCAGAGACATTTGTAGCCAGACTGTGAGGGCAAGCAGGGAGCAAAACAGAGCCCTTTCACTGTCAAAAAGCATCTTGGATGGTGGATCCTGAATAGCTCCAGACCACAAAGAACTTACAGCAGATGAAAATGAGGTACATGGATGGAGCAACAAAAATCTTACAGCACATGGAAATGAGGAATATGGATGGAGCAACAGTGGAGACTGAGATCAAGGCTAACCCTGAAAGGAAGCCTTGGATGTGGTGGTGACAGTTCAGAAATAAGAGCCAAGGGCATGGGAATTGTGTTAGGAGAGTTAGCAGGATCCAGAGCACACAAGTCTTGCCAGCAGATCATCACTTACTAGCAAAAAGCAAAGCAAAGGTGATGAAGCTGCCACCTCTGTGACGCTACTGACCCTGCTGGGTTTTGCACCTGACTTCCATGCCATGCTGTGGTAGAGGATGACTTCAGCATGCTGCTTCCTTCCCCTGCATTGCCTGGAAAGTGATCTTTTCTCCTGTAAAGTCCTGCTTTAACACCCCAACTGCACATGCAGTGTGTTTGAAAAACTGATGTTCCATGCTGCCAAAACCACAGCCCAACAGAGGCAAACAGGGACTGTGACTATTAGCAGTAAATTTGTGTGCCTATGAGAGCCAAGGTAACAAAGTCAGAAGGCTCCAGGCAGAGAGGACTGCTGCTTTGAAGTGCAGCAGCACTGTCTGGTTCACAGAGATAACCCTGGGACATGCAGCTCCTTGGGGACGCTGGTCTGGCTAGAGCTGGGATTTGCTCCCAGTGCAATCAGCAGTGCATACAGAGCAGCACAGTCCCCTACAAGTGATTAGCAAAGCCACTGCTTGAGCTCACCTTTGTTTCAAGCTGGAACCATTTCTGGAGAGAGAAATAGCAGCATGGCTGCTAGAGGTTGCATGGGGGTGGTTGCAATTCAAACTTGCCACCAGTGATAGAATTGAGGAATTTAATTTGTGCCAACTGGTCAGAGAAACAAGTGGACATCAGAGGAACAAATGCGATGCTGGAGATGAGCATGTCCCTAGCATGGCAAATCTGCAAGGACAAGCATGGTTTAGTGACACAGACACCCTCCTAGGAATGGGAATCTCTGGGTTTCTTGCTCTAATACATGCTGTGGCCCTTGGAAAGAAAAAAAAAAACAAATTTCTTTGGAGACTTCTCTCTTAAAATGAAGCCCTTAGAGGGAGGCTTTGCATCTTACTATTGAGGCAAAACCAGATTTGAATCAATTTCTGCCAGCTGCTACCAATAATAGAAAGCTGATACCACCAATAGCAGTAACACAACTTGTGTGCATATATACTCTGAACAAATGCAACAAGGGACATGCTGGCAGCAGAATCGTGTCACCTCCTCTTTTGGGAGCAGAAGCAGAACATGTGGCATATACTTACAGTCAAACTCTACAGCTCCCAGATTACAAAGAGCAAGAGCTGCAAAGATCCATTCCCCTATTCTCAACCTAGTGATTATTTTATGAAACTGTTTAGCCACTATTGTAGTGCTCTAAAATGCAATCAGTTATTCTATTCTCTGTTTATGAGTGCTCCTGAAACAGAAAGGGGAGTCATTCAGCAGTGCTGCTGCTCATAAAACGTTGCCTCTGTTCTAAATAAAGATGCTGTAGTTTCTAATTTCCTCCTTAGGGTCTGGATATTACAATCCCCATTGAATATTGCAGTGTCACAAGCAGTTACTTGACAGTTAATTCCTATTCAGGAGTGGAATCTTTTCCCCTATTTTAATGAATTTTCTGCAAACCAGTAAAATCTGCAGACTCTTAATTCCAACCACAGCGAGCGGCGATCGAACAAAAATAATAAGAGCTGCACAATGCTTCCTCATTCCACCACCTCGACAACACTGCTGCAAACAAAACCTCCCCACATGATAAATGGTATTGCAAACTATTTCCATCCACAAAGCCAAACCATTCTCTCCATCAGCACTCACCCTGTGCCAAACGGCTGCAGCTCCCAAGCGCATGCCAACCACCTTTTCAGACTCCACCTTTGACACAGGCTGAGAGAGACCTTCAGCCACCATGGGCAAAGATGGCACACTTAGTATGGAGAGAGGTGAGTCTAAGAAAGGGGGATCAGTCACAGTGTTAGGTGATGAGCCAAAGGAACTCATCTGCAACTCCCCAGCACTGTGATGGTGGTGGGGATTTATGAATTACTCATCTTCAAGAGCTCCTTTTAAAGTGAGAGGTTGGATGAAGAAACTGGAGACGCAAGACGTGGTGTGCTCGTGGAGGTTTGGGGACAAAGGCCAGCTCATTTGAAAACAATGATACACAGATGGTTTTGCTTTCTTGAATATGCTCAAGATGCTCTTCAAGACTTGTGTGTGTGTTCTTCTTTTGGCATTAAAATATATTCATATTCTGCGTGTGAAACGCCTCGCACAGCACAGCAGCAGAGAGTGTGCTTAAGTGATCAAAGCACCTTTCAGAGCTGTGCTACCCATGCTGACAAACAGACCTGTTTTACAAACACTTTGGTTTATAATCTCAGCAAGAGATGACATGTTTTCCTCCTCCACCTCTAGGTTGGATACCGAAGTGGCACATGCTGACACTTACCTAGGAAGCCCTCTTCATCCACAATGATGGTGTAGTCCTCTGGGGTTTCTGTGAGGCTGAAGAACTTGCACCTGGTGAAGGAAAACAGCAGGAGAACAGGATTAGCTGCTGGACTGAGTAAAGCCTGGTCTTCCACCTATGACGGAGGTCCCTTCCCACCCAAGCTGTGCTGGAGCAGAAGAGTCACAGTCTGGTGTTTATGGAGAGGCCTGAGGCATTAACAGACCTGGATTTTATTCCTGGCTCAGCCACTCACGCTGCATGACCCACATTCCCTGCTGCCTGCCTATGCACAACGGAGCTGGTAAAACACTTATTATTTTTATGACTTAGTTCTTAGTTACTTTTCTTAATTACCATATCCCTTAAGGCTTCTCAGCACAGCCCAGGACATGCTGTATTGCACTGCCACAGAGCAAAAAGGCTTTGCTCACTGACTGATGACTCCAACACCCTCCAAAAGCCTTCCCATGGCTCTCACATGCACCCGCCCTCCCCGCTTGCCTACTGACATTTCTTGCCTTGTCAAGGTTTGACATCTAATCTCCCAGCCAAGCCCTAGGATCTCTTCTTGCTGCTTCAGCAACCAGCAGACAGCATTCCAATTTCCTTTGCTGGTCTTTGCCCTGCCCCTTAGTAGAGGCTTGTCTTCCCTTCCCTGGGGAGTTCCAGGTGAAGAGACAAGTGGCAGCAGCTCCTGACCCCACGAGTGCATGGTTGAGCTTCCCTCCCTCTCAATCTCCTGTTGCCTCTGCTCTGCTCCAAGCTCATCTCTTGGCACCGCAGGCCATGTGCAGCACAGCCGCTCCAACTCATCCAGCACTGAGCACAATGTCACCTCCACCACGAGATACAAACCAAATGTGACACAGGATCCTTCCACTGCAGGCACACACACAGGAGAAAAGCCTCAGCCTTAAGGTTTAACAGATTAAAAGTTTTTTCCCTAACATATCTACACCTACTACAAAATGCAGAATGTTTCCAGCTTCTCTCCAGCTGGTCCCCTACAACGGCAGGAAGGTTTCACCTTGCTGTGAGCTCATGTTCACCTCCAGCACTTGTCCAGCACTGGCACAGTGCTGGCTGGATGCCCAGCCCAGGCAGGGCTCCTGGCCCCTCCAGCAGCTCACCAGAGCACATGGACTGTGTTTGCCACCCAAGCCACAGCAGAAATTCTCCCCTCTGGCAAGCTAAACTGGGTGCAACAGGAAGAGCCTGTGTCGGTAAGGACCAAAGGGCAGGATATTGCAATTCCACTGCAGTAATAAGAGATTTATCTGAGGCAACCCACAGAAAACATTACAAATACTGGAAAAAGAAGGATTGTTTCTAAGACCTCCAAATTCCACAGCATGTCCACATTACAATTCCCGCATGGAGCACAGTTCAGTAGGACTCAGTAACCAGGGACTACTGAGGCTTCTCAGCACTGCTGAGCATCTGTGCCTCAAAGTATTCAGGACTTCTGAAAGACAAGAACCCCGTGGTGGTGGCTCAAGCCATCAAAATATTGGAAGCATTCACTTGATCAGAGGCTCAGGCTGAAAATTGGCTCGAATATTCTTTTGACTGGCTGAAAAGGACAAAGATTGCAGCTATCCCCTCCAAAAACAACAGGGAGAGAAACGAGATGGCTGCTGCCCTCCCTCTCATCTCATCAGAAGCCGAAGAAACAACATGCAGCTCTATTAGCAATCTGCCATGTAACCAACAGGACTGCATGCAAATGGAAAGTATTAGATAACCTGCCTTTAGAGACCCATCCTGCTTTCCTGGAAGCATCCATCACGACAATCAAGCATGACACTCTCTCTCTCCTAGCACAGACATCCCTACAAAATGCAGAGGTGGCCCCACCACAACAGAAACCACAACTTAATTATTTTGTGTCATTGGTAATAGCTACTGTGACAGCCCCATTTACCAACTCAACTCTCTCCAGGAACACTGCCAAGAGAAGCAGAGAACAGGAGCGATCCCAGTTTTTGACTCTTGCTTCTCTAGCTGCACAAGGATGCTACCTGTGTGAGGGGTGATCCATGCCAGGTAAAGAAGGACTTCTGGGATGCTGCTCCAGGTGGGTCCCAGGAGCTGTTAAGTATTTATTATTCGCTGAACGAATTACCTGCACAAGTCACTGAAATGAAATTCTTTGCTGCTACTACGTCTTGGCTGAGCCACGTGCAAACCGACTGGGAGAAGCCAGTGGTCTTAGAGGAGAAAATGTATTACTTTGTTTTAAATAATCTTTCCTGATCTGCGATGGCATTTACGGAGGGATTTTGTTGCAGAAGAGCAATACACGTCCGTGTGCACACATTGACCCCAGCAGAGGAAGTGTGATTGTGACAGATGCCATTTTCTTAGCACACATCTAAAATTGATGATATTTAAGGGATATGTACAGACGAAATCCCATAATTGCTGGCTCAGAACGCCTGTCAAAACCTCACATCTTCATACGCCATCTCCAAGCCCAATCCCCACCTCACTGCAGCTCTGTGAAAGGTCAGCAGCACAGAGCCATCTGAATTTAAAAGCGAAGCCTTTTTGCCAGCGGTTCCTGCGGTACAACATTGCCTTTGTTCAAGCCCCTGATGCATTCTTTTTCCCAGGGAAAAGCTGAAAATGAAAAACCAGAATGGCAAACATCATGTGAGATGAAGTACAGCAGAGAAAATGCTCCTACCCCTGCCTGCTGCCAAAACTCAAGTCCTCACCCTAAAACCTGTGCCTCGGCAGAGATATGTGTAAAGATCTACTTCGGCTGCGAGTGCAGCTCAGAACTTGTGCCTTGAATCATCGGCGACAGAAGGAACTCAATGTCATTTTTCTCTCCTGCACTACACTACACATGCCTCTTCCATTCAAGCTATTCCAATCATTCCCCTTTCCTCTTACACCAGTTCGGGATAAGCTGAATGCCAACAGCACCTTCTATTATCAAACCAAAGCCAGGAGAGGAAAAGAACTGCTCTTTGATTGTTTTGAGACCTCAGGTAAGCAGTGCTGCTCTAAGGACATGTGGAAAGCACCTATGTGGGAAGACAGGATTTTTAGGTTTTTAATAGCCAAACCCCAGATAGATTCTTCTGGATTTCTGCCTTCTCCATGTTTCAGCACATTTCCACTTCAGCACTGTTGCTGACTTCAACTGCCTGACAACATATGTCTTTTTCTGGCAGCACAGCAAATGTAGACCAATCTATTATTAGACGAGATCTTTGAAACGGCGAAGCTTACACTATCTGTGGAAGCCATACCCGAGCTTGCACAGAGCAGCAAAGTGTGTGTAGGATGCAGCAACAGCATCATTTCAGTTTGCAAACAGCACTGCAGCCTCCATGGGAGAAGCAAGCAGGCAGGGAAGTGTACTGGTTGGCCTCACTTGCAGGTCCACACCACAACCATCTCCTTCAGACATTTGGTCCCTATGCCTGCCTAGGTAGCAAGGGCAATGGTACTGGAATGGACGCAACTCCCATGGGTTCTGGGTCATACACAAAGCACAGAATCACAGAATGTTAGGGGTTGGAAGGGACCTTGAGTCCAGTCCCCCTGCCAAAGCAGGATCACCCTGGCACATCACACAGGAATGCATCCAAAGGGCTTTGAAAGTCTCCAGAGACAGAGACTCCACCAGCTCTCTCGGCAGCCTCTCCAAGGCTCCATCACCCTCACCATAAAGATGTGTCTCCTTGCATCGAGGTGGAACCTCCTGTGTTCTAGTATGTACCTGCTGTTCCTTGTCCTGTCACTGGGCACCACTGAAAACAGCCTGGCACCTTCACCCTGACACCCATGCCTGAGGTATTTAGAGATGTTGATAAGATCCCCTCTCAGCTTTCTCAAGACTAAACAGGCCCAGGTCTCTCAGTCTTTCTTCATAGATGTTCAGGTCCCTCAGCCATGCTCGCAGCTCTCCAGCAGATCCCAGTCTCTCCTGACTGCTATGGGTCATCTGAAAGCTCAGCACAGATGAGGGTCTTCAGGGAAGCCACGAGTCCTGTCTTCTCATTTATAAGGAAAGTCCTCAGTTAATTGTTGCCTCTGGCAGGGTAAAGTGCTGCAAAGCTGTTCTATGGGAAAGATCCTTCCCAGCAGCAGGTGGGCAGCTGACCTCCCCCCATCAGAAACCATGGCCAAATGCCATTCCAAAGCAACAAAATGCCTAAAAGGCAGTCAAATGCAAAGTC
This sequence comes from Ramphastos sulfuratus, assembly GCA_013399055.1. NCBI lineage: Eukaryota > Metazoa > Chordata > Aves > Piciformes > Ramphastidae > Ramphastos > Ramphastos sulfuratus. The sequence goes on along the minus strand of WBNM01017442.1, from coordinate 210,011 downwards.
TGGAGGTAACCCAAGAGTTTGCAGAGTTGAACTGAACAGGAATTAAGCAGCAGCAGTGGAAAGTTGATCTGAGTGAACATGAAGAACATAATATGTTGGCTTTTGTTCATAGAATCACAGAAACATTCAGGTTGGCAAAGCCCCTCAGGATCACCAAGTCCAACCTACATCCCTACTCTACAAGGTTCACTCTGAACCATATCTCTAAGCATCACAACCAAACAACCTTTAAACACATCCAGGGTTGGTGACTTCACCATCTCCCTGGGCAGCTCATTCCAATGCCTGACTACTCTTGCTGGGAAAAAAAAAATTTCCTAATCTCCAGTCTAAACCCACCCAGTCACAGCTCGAGGCCATTCCCTCTTGTTCTATCACTAATCACCTGTGAGAAGAGCCCAGCACCAACCTCTCCACAAGGTCCTTTCGGGTAGCTGTAGACAGCAATGAGGTCTCCCCTGAGCCTCCTCATTTTCAAAGCAAACAGCCCCAGCTCCTTCAGTCACTCCTCCTGAGATTTATTTTCAGGCTGTTTTCCCATTTTAGAAGAGAAGGGATTTGTATGCTTCACTCTGTATCTTGATAATCTATATTCTTAGTACAGAAAGACAGTCTCATGCTAATCATCTAATTCTTACTGATCTTAACTTCTTTGCAGTTTATAAATAATGACAAGAGGTGGGTTCGGGGAGGACATATTGTGAAGTGTATTTAGGAAAGCAGTAAAGAACACTTGTGCTGCTAATGTGTCTTGACATATTTGTGTAACATGTTAAGTACTTTACACCATCTAATTACAAGACTATACAGGCAAATGACACTGAAAATTGCAAACAGTGAATGGGTTGCTGTTTTCTAAACAGCATATTTATTTGTTAGCCAAAACACTTTGCTGTCTTTTGGGTAAGACAAAACACAGCTCGGCTGAACTCCCAACACAACAAAATGAGCCCCTTGCAATAGGTGTCAGTTGACCTTCTAGCCAGAAAAGTGCTGGTTTCACCCTTCTTACAGTAACTAAACTGGAGGTCTGGGGTGATGAAAAGCTCAACATCAGCCTGCAGTATGAGTGCAGCCCAGACAGCAACTGTGTGCTGGGCTGCAGCAAGAGCAGTGTGGGCAGCAGGGCAAGGGAGGGGATTCTGCCCCTTTGCTCTGCTCTCTTCAGACCCCACCTGCAGTCCTGTGTGCAGTTCTGGAGCCCCCAGCACAGGAAGGACATGTTGGAGAGAGTCCAGAGGAGCCCATCAAGATGCCTATGGCAGGGGGTTGGAACTAGATGATCCTTGAGGTCTCCTTCCAACCTTACCATTCTATGATTCTATGATTCTATGAAATTCTGCAGGTTGATAACAGAAGGCTGCTACTCTGTTAAAAGGAGCAGTACTGTTCATATGAGCTTTTAGAACACCCTCTGCACAACCCTCCCTACCAAGGGAAACACAAAAGATGTCACAGCTCGGTTAGAAACGGTCAAAGGACAGCGGCAATGTTCCTTCCCAGTCCTTGGCTGTGCTCAGATCTGGGACAGAGACATTAGCAAACACCACCAGGGACTGCCTCAAGAGTCACTGTGACAGCAAACTTTGGTTCATTACGGAGAGTTAATCATTTTCCAAACCAAGGCGGAACAAAACCAAACAGACTGGTGGCCAAGGAAAGCAAGTCTTCACCAACAGACATAAATCCAGGGAAGTCCTACAGCCTGTGCTCTGCCAAAACTGGGTCCTGCTCTAATCCATAATAATAATAATGATAGTTAAAGCTACAGATTACATTGTGTAAAGTTAAAAGGGGGGACCTTCAGTCAACCTCTCTCCTTGATACTTCTGTGTAGCTGGAAAGGTTCCCTAAGCCTCTATTTTGACTTTGAGACAGCTGGGAGCAGAATAATGAAAAAAAAGAAATGATTGGCATCCTGAAGGCACAGAAATCCAGACAAAACACAAAAAGGATGAGAAAATAGATGTGGATGTGCTGAAGAAGATACTGATCTTAAGTGCAGCTTACTGATAAAGCCAGGACACATGGTAAAAATAAACAAGGATTATTAAAAAAAGAAAAAAAAAAGGAAAGAAATTCAGCTGTGTGTCTGCCATATTGGCCTTCAGGAAACCAGTATCAAACTGTGGTTCATCAGAACAGTTCCATGTGGTCTGGACTACAAGAGCCCATGGAAATCAAATTACTGTTGCAAATGAAAGTCGAGCAGTAGCTTGGAACAACATCCACTACTCATTCTGATAGGACTTTTATTTTTCTGGAGTCAGACTTGGTCAGTCCAGGCTTCCCATATCTACAATATTGAAGAGTTATCCTGCAACACAGCCACAGGAGACATTATTTTGTTTCTGTAAGCACACACTGGGAGTTTATTTTGCATGACTAGCAAAGCCCAAATCATGAAGCAGTCAAAGCACACCATTTGCAGCACTCCTTCCTAAAACTGTTACTTGGGATACTAAAACATCTTTCCCTCATTTCTCCTGACAGCAGTTTTTTTTTAATATGCCTTAAAAAAAAAAACCCACAACAACAATTAGGAGGCAACACACAGTTTGGCTGGTTCATTTCCCCCCCCTTCACCAGACTTCTACTGTCATATTTAGGAAGATTCTGCAAGAAAAAACTGTTCTATTTTTCAGCTTATGTGTAGAAATAAATTCTTGCCAAATGTGAAGAAGAGAGAAGCCAAAACTGCACTGAAGCAGTAGTAAGGAAAAAAAAACACTCCATGAAGAAACTGTGGCATGTTACATGCTGGAATGGAGGGGGAAGCTCATCTTCCTGCAGGGAGCTGTGTAAGGGAGATGGAAAGGTCTGTGTCCACCCAAGTGCAGCTCCCTCATTAAGCCACTCTGTCTGATGAATGTGAATGATGCTGGTTTGCCCTCCCAGCAGGACTGCCAACAGGCAAAGTCTGCAGTGCTTAGCAGAGATGGACTGCAGGAAATATAAAAGCAGTTTAAGACCATGCAAGTGTTACTGCTCTCATCTGTTATGTGTCCACTGAAGGAGCTAAATACAGAGATTTTTACTTTTTTTTTTTGGTGTGCATGTGAATGAAGTGAGAACAATACACAAACCACCCTGAACTTAACACATCTTCCATACCCAGGACTTGTCCTGGGCATGAATCTGTAGAATAATTTACTGACCTGATGTAATTAAAAGTTATTCTTAGCACAGATTTTTCTTCCTGGGTCATAAATTATTTCAAGTGAGCTCTGCTGTGCAATTTTTACTTGGAACATCACCACTCACCACCTATATTAGTGAATGAGGCTGAATAAAAAACCTGGATCTGAACTTTACTGTTCTGGCTGGTGCCCAGATAATGCAAAGGCCAGATGCTTGGCAGGAGTCCTTCCATCCACATGCTGAGAAAAGTCACCCAGTTACCTCCAAATGGCTCACTTTGGGACTCCAGGCTGTCAGGCACCATGTAAGCATCAGCAGTGACAAAGGTGCTCAAGGGTGCAAAGCACAAGGACAGAAGCCTACAGTAGATCTGCATCAGTGCTGCACCTCACTCTACACAACCACAGGGCATCATTCTTTAGGTTTCAGCATTCTTACTGAGTATTTAGTGGTACTGGATACTGGATACTGGTGCTTATAATCATTTGGTGGATACAGCTTGCCTGAAAACCTATCAGCACTCACAGGAAGCAGACCTTGATCTAAAAAAAAGTGTTGCAACAACATTTCAGTTTTCCTCAAGTAACCTAAAATAATAATTAAAAAAAAAATAAAAGAGATTTAGCTCACCTCTGCTTCTCATTCATCATTTTCTTTTGTTTTCTCTATCATCTTACTTCTTGGAGAAACAAGAGAACAAGTTCTTGACAAATCAAAGCTAGGAAATCACTTATTGTAGTTTCAAGTTGAAAGACTTCCTTTTAGTTTTAATTGAAACAAAAAAATGTCATGTCAGCAACAAACATTTCATGGAAGGCACTACTGCCTTTTGTCATAACTAAGCCCCTCAAATCTTAATTCCAGAAAGGATCTTCACTGGTTAATGCTTTCTGCTTGAGAAGTGTTTATTTTGGTGCAGCAAACAACAAGGAGAACAGAAGAATCCAGCAGTTGTGATTCAGAGCTGTGGACAGCAACAAGATCCTCCACTAATCTTAAAGGTAAAAAAAATATTAGGAACAAACCAGCATTTAGATAGGTCTGTGCTCATGCTTCCACTCCTATGGGCTCTTCTCAGGCCTCTGCAACCACACTGGACTTCACAGCACTTATGACTGCCACATACAACTCACACTTCCTCTGCAACCACAGGTATCTCCATGGCTTGCACAAGCTGCATGCACTACAAGAGCTGCTGGTGGAGCAGAGGAACAATCCCATTATATTAAGTGAGCCATGACAGACCCCACCTTCCTCTCTTGCAGGCATAGATGAGTTACACAGGGTAGTGCTGGCCTTTTCCCATCTTGGAAAACTCGTTTTTATCATCTGCTTAAGTAGGGAACACACCAAGGCAGGAGAGAAGGCTGGAGGAGGGGAGAAATGAGAGGAATTAAATACATTCAGTTAGCTTTTACTTTCCCAGATGCTGTTTGAACTTTCTGTGTTCATTATGGGCAAAAAATGCATGTGCTGGACTTTTGGTGGAACTAGCTGCTGCTCTGCTGGAAGCAGACATCTCTCCATTCTCTAACTGCTGGAGACAGAAACCAGAGGAACATTACTAGGTCCTTCCTCTTCTTTGAGAGCTGTTGCTTAATACTTCCTGCAAGGTACTGGTTTTCTTTCCTGTCATCACACAGTAATCCTGAGTCCAAATTCATCAGCACATGGGTATGAACAGAGTGGACTATTTATCTTTGTCCCTTGGCTNTTTGGGTCTCTTGACATCCTCTGATCCTGTGATCTATTCCTGATCCAGTAGGATACTCTGCCAGCTCACAAATGCTTCCAGAAGCTGCTTTCCTCCCCGGCTGTTAAGGTAAGTCAGGGCTGATGTTGACCTTTCACTAGAAGGAGCCTCCCACAGCTTGACCACAGCCCTCCTTGCAACTTCAGGAGTTCTGCTTGTGATCAAGAAGCAGCTAAGTGAATTTAAGTCAATGAGCTTAGTGAATCCTGTCTGCACCAGTTCATGGCTTCCCAGTTATTGGGATAGATAAGCAAAGCCTCGTTGTAGGAGTGAGTCTTGCATAAAGTTGCATAGGGTCTTACATTGGAATAGGTCTTGCACAGAGTTGGGGTTTGGGTCACCAAAGGGGCAAAGTACAGAAAGCAAGCAAATATTTTGTTCTGACCACTGAAAGCAAGGCTGATTAGAGTTTCTTCCTCCAGCCACTGCTGTCAGTTGACCTGTATCCTATTCCAGGAACTCAACTTGACAAAGTGAACTTTTAGGGAAAGCCATCTAATGAAAATTTGAATTTGGGTGGAAAACAAAACAATGACAAACTTGCAATGTTCACAGAAAGAGACACCAAACAGAGAGCAGAATTTATTAGCATGGTTCTCCAAGTTAAAAAGAAACCACAAAACCATGGGGTTTGTCCTTGCAATTCACTGAATATAAGCCAGTCAGTGGTTTGTACTGACTCTCTTCCCATCTCTGCCAACTTTCATCAAACCCAGCACTAGTTTCACTCCATGAAATGGGCAGAAGACCAAAGCAGAGGGCATTTTTCTTGATAGAGATCTGCCTTCAACACTGTTCTCTGAAGGACAGCAGTAGTGTGTTTCTGTATCACTCACACAAGACTCCTGCTAGGACTGTCTTGTGCTGTCTGCATTCAGCTTTCCCCTGTGGGCTCTGGGCACGTTTCTGTAGTTCCAGGCAGAGCAGTGCAGAACTGCAGAGGACTCCCTGGAGTGGTGCACATCCACGAAAGCAGGAGGTAAAAAAAAATGATTTGCCACTCTACATGTTAAAGTGAAATACTTGGGAGGCTTAGCACTAGATAAAATGAAGGGAAGTGAAGCTAAGGCAAAAGATGAGTCACAGCACCACTGAACATGCCAAACCCACACCTCTGTCCTCTGGGAACCACCAGCACCAGCGACATCAAGAACCTTGACTATGGCCTGGCTGTGGCCATGCTAAGCACTGTTGAGGTGCTGCCTATGCCAAGCTGACCCTAATGTAAGCATTAGCAGGAACCATAATAACCATTAACATGCAGGAGGAGCAAGGACAACTCTGAGCCCTTCAGGGAGAACAGAAAGGTGCCCTCAAGGCCTCTGTGCACACTCTCCTCTCTTAACCTAAAACCTGTATTTAAACAGATGTTCCCCTTTCTGCCCCTCCCAAAAATGTCTTAGTGAGAAGGCACTAAGAGCCCAGCAGCATGATGGTGCCACAGCCCTTAGACCCAAGAGACGTGAGAGTAGGCAACAACAGAACTATGCAGAAGATAAAGTAGCCTTAGATAATTTGTTCCTCCAGTCATTACAGCCAGCTACGTGAGGACAGCCACGAAACTGGCTGTGATCACTAGGTCAGATCCTGGTTTAGCAGTGAAAGCACTCCAAAACTGGTTGCATTTCCAGCCTCCATGCCTGATGGGATGGGAGCAGCTCTTTCCTAGTACAAAAGCAGGCATTAAGTCACCTCCTGGGTTACAGGATCCAGTCCCAAAGGCTGCAGGCACATTTCCACATGCGAGGAAGTAAGCAGAGGAGCCTGTGGTCATTGCTGCTGACCAAAGCCTACAGGACAGCAAAGAAAGCTCTCTTCCCTTCAGGCAAACCCATAAATTACATCAGGAATTATTTCAGTCCATTAATTCAGATTGCAATGTCTTTGGATTTACAAATGGGACAATGAGAGAAGACTTTAAAAAAACCAACCCAGCAACAAAAGTCAACCCACGCCAGAGCTGCCAGAGTTAGTTACTAGCTCCAGAGCCTCTCATCTAACACCTTGCTCCACACTGGTCCTATGGGCCAGCCTATGACTCAGCTTCCATTTGTGATGCAGGTCTAAACACATCCCTGATGAGAAGTATGAGGATATAAAACCAAACCAAACCTCATCATATTCTCATTTACTGTGCTAATGGGAACTAAATGAGCATCTCAGGCATCGCTTTGCCCATGTTTTATTGCTGTTCATCCTCCAGCTTTCCTTTTTGAACCACTGTATCAGAAACAAAGCAATAGAACAATAGCAAAAGCATCCAAATCCTCAAACTTGCAAAAAAAAAAAAACACAACCCAACATTATTTGCAAAGATGGAACTAATATCTGATGCACAATGCAGTGCTGCCTGTACTGATTTCCTTCTTCAAGGACGATGGTAAGGCTGCACATCACTTCTCCGAGTCCTTTGAGTTGTTCCTTTTGGTTTGATTCCCCCTCCCAAAGCCTCTTTAACAATACTGTTTACAGTTTTATCCTTGTTAATGACAGGAAAATCATTTTTCACATCTCTGTAGAGGGTCAGTGAACGCTTACATCAAAATGGCAAAGGCTCATTGCTTTGGGAGCAAATGCTGTAATCAGGTCTCTGAAGGGGAAGTCAGAGCAATAAATAAAAAGGAAGCTTAGTTGTGTGCATTGGAAAAGGATTCATTTATTATCTAACAAATAACTAATTGATCCAGGCACACCTTTTCCTCTTTCTTTTTTTTTTTTTTTTTGCCATCCCAGCATGCTAGCACTCTCAAAAGCCCATCTAACAGGAGCCACAGAAGAAATGCAAAGGCAATTATTTCCATCTGAAATAGCCCATCATTTATTTAAACAGAAGGTAACTGTGCTTCAAAAACTTCTTCTTTACAAGGTAACAGGATCCACTGATCACTGTCAGCGCTGAACTTACTTTCAGCACAAGGAGAGGTGGAGCACGAGGCAGAAATTTGCCTCAAACACACAATTATCTTCTACAAATCAGAAAGTGAACTGAGAAACATGTTACAGATGTGGGTGTGGAAGGTAAGGTTTAGGGCTGAAAACAAAGCACGATTTAACGTACAACAAAGGCTTGTGAGCACATTTTACCAACTGGATCCAGAAGGATTATCCTAGGAGGAAAACGCAAATGCTGAGCAGAAGAGTAAGTCCTGTTTCCTTTCCCCTTCCACATCAGGCACTATACATCAGCACTGGCAAGTCTGATTCTCTCTTTTGTTACTCCTTTCATGCCCTCTGCTGCAGAGCATGGAGTCAGAAATCCTACCAGCAATAAAATACAATTGGGTTTTCCTAAGCGCACTGCCTCTGCACATCCAAGCCCAAATATTTGGGGTACATAGCAGCTATTATTGCGTGGAGCCAAAAGCCAATGATTATTTTGTGGACAGCACTGAAAAACACAGACTGCAGAGCATATGGTTCTTATTTGGAAGATGGGAGAAACCCAGGCTCAACCCAGAGGGGGCAAGAGGTTCTTACGATATTGCTCCAAGATACAAAAGGAAGAGGAAGAAAACAGCAAAAACTGTTGTGGACTGGAATTGATGAACTTGTTTCCCTGCAGGAACCATAAACACAATTTTCCCAGCATGGGACATAATAGTTCTCCCACAAATTACTAAAATATATTTCCAGTGCTCGATATAGAAAGCTAAGATGCACAAGAAATGTTTGCAGCTTCAATGCAGGCAGTAATTGAGAACATGTGTGGCAGGGGGATTGAAGGGGGAGGAGGAGGGAGAGCAAGCCACACTCCATCGAAATGGAGCAGCAGGAGAAGCACATTTCAGCCCTCATCATTTTCAAAGAGCTTCCATTTGCGAGAGCAGGTCCAAAGCCCCTCGCTGTAGCTCGATCCGAGGGGGAAAGCTGTCGGCAAATCTGCACAGCAAACCCTAATTTACTGCAATTAACAATTTAAGAGCCACTGTTAAGCCTGAGTGAAAAACAAAAACAGTTTCATCAACTTTCCCTTAAGCACAGAGCGGGGTTAGCTTCTTGCATGAATCAAGGACACGTTTACAGAAGCGGCTGCCTTTGAATCCTCATTCAGCCAGGCTCTGCTTTTGGGTCCTACCCAATGTGGGTATTAACCAGCCCAGTGATGATCAAGAAAAGCAATATTTCTGCAAACATCCTGTGCAAAACAGGGTTGTAGATGTGCCTGTAGCCAGCTTTCCATTAACCTACAGTTAAGGTGTTTACCAAATCCAGAGGCACCGAAAAAGGAAGTTTCATTTGCTTCCTTTGCTAACGAAGCAAAAGGAAACTGCTCTTGTGCCAATTCTCTCTGGGGTTTTTTTTTTTTTTTTTTTGGACAAAGTTCCTGTTACAGATAAGCAAAGAGGAAAATGCATTTCAAGAATTTTAATTTTTTTTTTTTTTTTTTTTTTTTCAAATCCAAGTTAAGTCAATACTGACAAACCCACAAAGTTTCAGCCCCGAAAATGCCAGCCAGGATTATTTTTAACAATGCTCTTCCAAGATGCTCTTTCTAAATTGGTCTGTTCAGGAAGAGCCCATGGTAAAGGTAGAAGCATCAAATTTCTTCCCTGGCCTACCAGACCTAAGAAAAAAACATGAGGAATAAATGCAGCAAGTGAGCAATACACAGCTCAGACTGAAACCTGCAGTGTCTGAGTATTGCTCCTGAAATCCAGCTCACAGATCAACACTCAAAACAAAAGGCAGAGCTCCTGGGGAAGTGAAGTCCACTGACGATAGAGAGTGGGTCACTGTTTGGGTCAGCACCATCCCACAGACATTTCTTGTTGCTCAGTGGCTCTGAAGCAACCTAACAGCCACTCCACAGGGGTTAGTCTCATTGGGTCTGCCCTGGGGGACCACCAGTGTGAAAGGTGCCAAATTCCAAAGCAGCTCTTGTCAGGGCCTCAAATTCATGCCCTGACTTGTTTCCAGAAATTACAGGGGCTACTCATCCCCTCATTGTGTTCTAGGGCTTTGGATGTGGCTGCTGGCTGCTTTAACTGACTGGATGGTACCTGCACACTCTTCCTATTTGGCTTTTGATCCTTTCAAAATTTCAGCACAAATCTCTCTTATGCTGTCTGTACAGCACCTGGCACAAAGAGGCTCAGACATTTCTAGACAGCATGTACCAAGTGTGCAGTAGGAATACTGTTTTGTAAGGCTGTTAAGTGTGCTGGGTGATGAGAAAACTGCTCAGAGCCAAGGATTCATACACTAAATTTCCACCTCAAGATCTTATAAAGCCTGGTGACTGAGAAATAAGATGGCACATAACATATACAGTCAATAAATGGAGATTAATGCATACTGGGGCAAAATAATTTAAATTCTGAATGAAGAGTGGCAGGCTCTAAATGAGCTATTACCACTCAGGAAAGAGATTCCAGAGTCACTGTGGGCTGCTCTCCAAAGGGGTCAAGGCTTTCAAAGAAGCTGAGAAAAGAGGGGTAGCTGGGCAGGAAGGCAAAAACTTCTCATTACCCCGAAGCACAAACCCAGCACATACCCAGCCACCAAGTACCTCATGATCAAACCATTCCAAAGCTACCAAGTGGAGTGAAATTCAGTTGGAAGAAACACAGAGAAGGGGCAAAGATGATCTAAGTGTGGAAAACATGAAGAGATAAGAACTGCCCAGCTGCAAGAAGCAATGTCTCAGTGTGGGGTGATGAGAGAAGTTGCTATGGCCAAAGTGTTACAGGGTCACAGGATGCCAGGGGTTGGAAGGGACCCAAAGAGATTGAGTCCAACCCCCTCCCAGAGCAGGACCAGATAATCTAACTCAGGTCACACAGGAACACATCCAGACAGGCCTTGAAAGGCTCCAGAGAAGGAGACTCCACAACCTCTCTGGCCAGCCTGTGCCAGTGCTCTGGGACCCTTACAGGAAAGAAGTTCCCCCTTGTGTTGAGCTGGAACCTCCTGTGCTGCAGCTTCCATCCATTGCTCCTTGTCCTATCCCAGGAAGCAAGTGAGCAGAGCCTGTCCTCCCCTGTCTGACCCCTACCTCTCAGATACTTATAAAGATTTATTAAATCCCCTCTCAGTCTTCTCCAGACTAAGCAGCCCCAGGTCCCTCAGCCTCTCCTCATCAGGCAGTGCTCCAGTCCCCTCAGCATCCTCATAGCCCTCCACTGGACCTTCTCCAGCAGATCCCTGTCCCTCTTAAACTGGAGAGCCCAAAACTGATTGAAGAAGGTGACTGAAGAAGAATAACTCATTGCTTCACAACACAGCAGAGTGGGGCATGCAGTGAACTGATCTGACAGCACCAGGTTTCCATTTAAACCCTGCATGTTTGTCTAACTGTATGAGATGGCCAGGTAACAGAGAAGCCAGGATGTGCAGCAAGAGATGGGTTCAAGAAATAATAGGTCAGTGGGGAACAAAGTGAAATCTTCCTTTAGGACACCCCTTACCCTTCAGTCTCTTGGAGGATGCCCCAGGGTATGCACACAGACCCCATCTCACTTCCCTGAGCAGCACAATCCAGTGCCTTGGGAGATAGCACTGGGCTCTTTGTTCTGACCAACCTTGTATTCCAAAGGGCAGCACAGCTCAACGCAGGAGCAAGAGGGGACGAGACAGCATGAAATAGAAACCTCTGGAGCTCAGTTCTTCTATAGCTTTTTTGCTTTAGGAAGTTGTTGTGCAGCTCTGGCTGCTGTTGACGTCCCCGGAGGTGTTCAAGCAAAGACTGGATGGGGCACTTAGTGCTATGGTCTAGCTGACTGGATAGGGCTGGGTGATAGGTTGGATTGGATGAGCTTGGAGGTCTTTTCCAATCTGGTTGATTCTATGATTCTATGATCTCTGACACCTACCACCCTTCAGGGAACTGGCCTGAGGGTCAGAAAGCCCCAGACACACATGGCTGTGGAGCAAAGCCTTCTCTGTGGCATTGCAGCCTCTCAGTCCTTATAGGTGTGCATCTTAGAAGGACTCTTCATGCTGAGTGGAAGAAACCTGTGGGGAAATGAGAATTAGCAGCACTCAGCCCAGCTGGCTGGCTGAGGTAAATCAGAGCCTCCTTGCCTCAGATACAGCTGCAGAGAACTCTGTGCTGCAAATCCTGATGCTCAAATTCATGCCTCAGAGATCAGGGCTAGCTGTCCTCTTAGTCAAATTAAAAAGTATCTAACTGGCAGTGCTCTGTCTACATTTTAAAGAGGATTTAAAGTCTATGGGAACAAATACAATGCACTTAACGTGCTGGGAAAACCTTTCCAGGAGCAGAAACAGCAAGAAGTTAAGGTAGTTCTAAGTGAGAGCCTGAGGGCACAGACAACATCTTTCCATTTCCAATTGTCTCAGCCTCAGATAGGCATTTTGGAAGCAAAAGGAAATGCTGTGCCCTCGGCAGGTTTTAATACTTTAACAGATTTTCCCCTGCCCTACCCTCTTCACTTTAAAATGTAGATAAATCAAGTGCAGAACCATTTAAAATACCACTTCCCATGAAATTCTAATCATCATTTTGGTTTATGTCTTACTGCATTGGCCATTCCCTGCAGCCCCACAGAGGAGAGGAAGAGAAAAAAGGAAGAGTAAGCAACAGAGTCCAGAAACACATTCTCCAGAACCAGCCAAAGTAGCCAAGGCCTTATGAAGACCCAACAGGCTGTAACCATCTACTTGTGCCTGTCCTCACCAGGATGAGTTATTAAATTAAAAAAGCAACAAAATAAGAGCTGTCAAAGCTTTACAGAACATTAGGATTGTGAAATCACTAGCTGAGATGAAAGAAAACCCAACATAATAAACTACATGGACTTCCCTACTGAAAGGGTTTGGGGAAGAACAAATACTCTTAGAACAATACAATGCTGCATCATCAAATCTCACCTCCAAAGTTTGATCTTCTGTGTGCTCACTAAAATGAACAAGGGTAAGGCTGGGCAGTATCAATAACTCTTCCCTCCCAGGCAGTTGCCTGGGAATGCTGCTGACTTTACTCTTCCTTCCAATCAGTAAGTGGACAGAAGATACAGTCAGATGTTGATTTTCATTACCATCACTAATAAGTTTAAACCATCAGATGGCTGAGAGAAGATGAGTCACCTCCAGACAGGTCCTGAGACACCTCAAGTACCTGTGACACCTGCATTCTCACACCACTGGCTGGCTGAAAAGCTCCAAGAGAAAAATTACCTTGCTGTGGAAAAATGCTACCAGCTCAGGCACCCAAGTCTGCCACACCAACATTATCCAACTCAGACAGCATGTAAGTAGAAACCTTGGTGAGCTGAGCCTTTAACCTAAAAGGCTCTTCAGTCACCTCAGTTCTGTATTTACTTTTTAACAAGCACTTCAGCTACAGAGGACTCCAGGATAACAGACCTGTACAGCATGTGTCTATGGATCTCAGGGAAAGCCCAGTCCTGTAAACTGAGGGACATGCTTGAGGTGTGTTAACAATTTGCTTCCACTCAAATCAGGATTTGACACACTCTACAGATACTGATGAGGATTCTCATTCATTGCCTGCAGGAGTCCTTTCTGCCAGTTGTATTTCAAAACACTTCCAAGCACGATCGTAAGACAGAAGTTATTGGTTCACCTGGATGAATAACCTAAATTTTGCTGAATGCTTCCTGAAGAGTCCAGTAAAAAGTTTCCTCTACTGGGGAACTACAAAATCAGGATAAATGACAAAAATATAGGTGAGATGCAGCCTGGACCTTGGGAAGTGTTAACACAAGAGGCAAAAATACCAACGCAACACAACTGTACCTCCTCCAGAGCCAGCAAATCACAGCATCACGGGCTGTGAATAGCACCATCAGAAAGTCCTCTGTTAAAAATACATTTAGGTCACAAAGAACCCTTGAATATCCTCAAAAGAAGATACAAAACTAAGTGAAAATTTGAACTAAGACAATCAGAGGTAGACTAAGAACTAGAGAACATGTTATTGGCAGGCTGTGAGTGGACCTGACAGGCAAAGCACTGCTATTATGGAGGAACAAAAGAAGAAAAGACTCTTAGAAAGGCACAATTCCACCTGGCTCCTACTTGCTGCTTTTCACGAGTAGACTTCAAAGCACTTTCTAAAGAAAGTCAGTATCTATATCAGGTTTTATTGGATCCCAGCTTCACAGGACAAAGCACAAAAGTAGTCATTCTCTCCGGCCTCACACAGCCCAGACAGGTCTGAACATTTAGTGCTCCTCTAACAAGTCCTCCAGTAGAATAAACAGTTCACAACAGCTACAGAACATTTTCAACCTCTGCTGAAGATAAAGGCAGCACAGCCCTCGGCAATACACAAGACTGCTTTCAAGCCATGACAGTTGTGTTTTATTCCCCAGCAGAAACAGAACCAAACCCACCAGCTATTGCTGTCTGCACACTGCACAGCCATAAGAGTATGGTTCTGCAGGCCAGCAGGGTCTGACCCCAACCACCAGCACCCTCACATCCTCAGCTGCAGATCAACCCAAGCAATTCCATAAAACAGCTGGAAAAGGAAGTCATGACCTGAAAAATAGAATTCAGTGCTGGACGAAGGATGAATGTGAGTAAGATTTTTGTAGGCATGACTAAGGAGCCACACTCAGTTGGGTCTGACATGGTGCAGAGGGCTCCAGCAGGATCTGGCCTCCAGTAAGCAGATGTCTCCAGCAGCAGTTGCAGGAGGTTTCTCTGAATGTGTGCTGTCTGTGCTCCCTTCCCAGACAGCACTTGAAGGATTTATAAAAGAACTGTCTGGAACCAGGATGTCACTGCTAAGGGGACAGCCTGGGAAAGGAAGAACTCTCTCTATATGGATGACTTCTGTTTTGCTGAGCCCAAGGCTTTACTGTCAAGCTCACACTTGAAGATACAGTCTGCAGGCTTTGTTCTGGCAGCAATTAATTGGCTTAGTCACCATTTTTCCCCTGCTGTCGCTGACCTATGTCAGTAAGTAAACAACATGGAGTTTTTGATCAGACAAAGAGTGAGGGGGTGGAAGCTGCTCAGAGAACAGAAAACAATCATAGAGGAACCTCTGATCTTAGAGGCTGTTACAAAGCAAGAGGGAGAGCAACAGAGGTGGTGTTGGAAACCCACTGGTTATTGCACAAGCTTTTTTGCCTTCAGTGCCAAGATTAAAATCCCACTGGCAGGTTAGGAACAAAGCAGCCTTCTCCACAGCTATGACAGCATGCCCAGTTGCCACGGCAAGAGTTGCCTTTGTTATTCCAGTTCAAGGTACTGCATTAATGCACCTATGCCATCAGAGAGAAGACCTCAGGCTCCACTATGTGCCCATCATGGTCAAAATCTGGAACATTTACTGTTATTCATGATCCAGAAGACCTCAGTACACAATTCTGGTCTATTCTGCCCCACCCTGATGAACCTTCCCCCACAGCTCAAGCTCTGCCAAGCATTTGTTCCTTCTCTACCACCTTCCCTGTGGGGATGGGAAAAGCCACAGACTATGGAGGCTGCTAAAGAAGATAACTCAGATGCAGCAACCTTGAGGCAAGCACTATCTGTAAACCTCAGCAGGATCCTGTCCTGTAATTAAACACATCTGATCTTGTCACAGTAAGAGAGACACCGACCTGAAGTGTAACAATACAATGATTAAAATCCAGATGTGGTGCAAGTCACAGTAGTTTGAGGTGATGAATGTCACACAAGGAGTGTTTTGGTGGGATGAAGCACTTATTTCCATCTCTCTGTATAATTAAAATTTCCTTCAGTAGCAACAACAGCAAAGCTAACAAAAAATATAATTGAATACTTGAGCATGGAATGAACTGGACCACAAATTTTCCCTGTAGGTTATTTCCAGATCCACTTACACAGCCCCTTCATAAAGGCCTGCTGAAGACATCAATCAAGCACCCTAATGCAGCATGACTGATTTCTCTGGCCATCAAGAATACATTTATATCTCAAAAAACTGAATAAATCCAACAGAGATTTACCATTCATTTATTTGCCAGCAAGGTCTTTGCCATTTTGCCTTTTCCTCCTCTGCTTAAAATGAGTACTGCCAGGAATTGCAGAATGATCCTCTGACATACCAAGCAGTCTGTTCCTATCACATCCAAGAGTCCAAACAGCATTTTGTGCCATAAGCAGCAACTTCACCCATGGATTTAGGTGCTGTTCACTCCGAGTGTGTAGGATCAAAAGCCTGGTCTGTGATGGAGCTTTAAGAAGGCTGTTGGGAATGTCTCTGTGCTGCTGTCTCCTGCAGATCTGGCAAGTGAACGCTTTGGGAATGTGGAATTGTTCATTGCTGCCTTCCCTACAGCTCCATTTCACTGTTTAACCTCAGCAGAGGGTTGAGATGCCCAGGAGGCATTTGGAGAAGCTGTGCATGCGCTCTAGCAGAAGCATGATCCAGGGTCACACACCTAGAAGCTCCTCCAGTTACATGGCTGTTGCCAAGAGCATTGAACTGGCTGTGAGCCAGGAAGCTGCCTTAGAGGTAGACAGAGCCAATCCTTGACTCACTGAAGCTGCCCAGCATGGCAGAGGAGTGGTGACCTGCTGAAGGAACTGAGATCTTAGGAGGAGATGTTGGGTTGGATTTTTTTTCTCTTGCTGTTCAGTTGCTCAGCAACAAGTGGAACATGGAAGAGATGATTGCTGCCTTCCCAAAGACAGCAGGGAAAGATTTGGGAAGGCAGTACTGAAGGATATCCTACTTTGGGCATCATTTTAAAGAGAAAGGCAGCTTTAATGCCAACATCCTACACCACCTGTCCCTTCCATTAAGTTTTTGACCAATTGGTTAATTTCTGCTGAATGTTAGAGAACTTCAAAGTACTAAGTTCATATAAAGGTCATTAAAACGGGTCCTAGACAGAAGGGGAAGGCCTGTCTGCAGAGCACTGAGGGAAAGGCCACAATGCAAGCACAAACCTTATTAGGCAGCAAAAAATTCACAAGGGGCATGTCCCGACCACAGGAAACCTCAGAGCTCACACCATGAGCCCTGCTGCAGGAGAAAGGGGGAGGAAACCAGCTTTACTAGTTTGGCTGCTCATTTTCATCACCAAGTGCAGCCCAGGCATGCTTCATGAGGCACAGTCCTAGCTGGTGTAGAAATCCCACATAAAGCTGTGGTGTTTGGTTGTATCAACTGCCTGAAGGGGCTGGAAAGCCCAGGAGTGAACGTCTCCAGCTGAAGCACAAGGTCTGCTATGCTGGTTGGAGAGAGCTCTTCCAGTGCCTGAGCTGTGGTACAAATACAGTAACATCACCACCAAGCAGACCTGACCCAAACATGGTGACCTGGATGGCCATGTAAGAAATAAGGTCTGTCTCCATGCTTGTTCTGTTGTGACTTCAGGGGCATCTCTGGCAAAGGACGAAGCTCAGCCAGCCCTGCTGCCCTGCCAGGTCACAGCAGGCCTTGCTTCCCTCCTGGAGCAACTTGTTCATTTTGGAAAAAAGCTTTCCTCTGCTAAGAAACAGAGGCACACAAAAGGCAGCTCTGTGAGTTCAGAGAAGAGAAGGCAAGCCTGACTATGACTTTTTGAAGGTTGAGGACTGGTAAATCTTCATTAAAGCACTCTGAAAGTTTTCAGTTACCTCAACATCTGCCTGTATAAATATAACATTTCTCTCCAAGTCAACAGTGGTCTGTTTTTATCTCTGCTATCCTTTGAAGTCATTGCCCAGAGGGCTGGAAATGCTACTTAGCAGCATCACCACAGAAGCGTAGGTAGCAGGATCTTCTGCATCAATAGCTGATGACTCAGGAGCGCAACATAATTCAGCCTTCACTTTTGGCTGTTTCCGTTACCTGGATTTTCACCACGCTGCAAAACCTGTACAGAGTACTCAGTATCTCCTCCTTGGAAATGGCCATCTGTTTACCCTGACATGGCTGAGTTAACTTCAGGTTTCAGCATTGCCTATTAGCTATAAGCCACTGAGCAAACAAGGCTTGAGGAGAGCCTCCCAGAAATCAGGCTGGGGGAAGGTATGTTTTAGTCATTCGTGTGAGGGGAAAATCAACTTAGAGCTGCTTCTGCCTCACTGACAGCAGCACTTTTCCACAGCTACTTGCCAGCCAGTCAACTTCCAAACTAAAACCCAGTGGCCAGATTTTTGAAAGGTAGACAGGGCTGTTAACAGTGCAGACTAGGAGGTTTCCAAGGCATCTGTCCCTTCAAGAGAAATGGTAAAGCAGTCAGGCACTTCAGTACCTCTGAAAACTCATACGAGTAAATCTGATAGGGTTTCACATCTCACAACGAATTAAATGCCTTTGCACAGGTGGTGCCAAGTCTCACCCTGTAAGTGTGAGGAGCTGCTGCTTCCCTCCCAATGTGCTGCTGTACCATGGGGTCTCTTTCCCAGAAAGATGAGAAAGGACTTCACTAGGAGCTGTTACCATTTCTGGATCCAATGAATCACTGAGCACTAGCAGTAGGCTGGGGGAAACCCCATCCAAGCAATCCTTGCTGTCACTGAAGTTAAATAAGTTAGATAAACTCTCAGTAAACCAGAGATCATTCATGTTGAGTTAATCTGGCTAAGGCACAGCTCCAGCTCTCTTCCAGGCTGGTAGGAGGCAGAAGACACAACAAGTGAGATCAAAATGAGCTTGTGGTGCCAACCGCTTTCATGCTACACACGGAACAGAATGTCACCCTGCACCAATTTGTGCTATGGTTTCTTATTCATTCCTCTGCCTGAGTTTCAGATGTATTAAAGCTGCAGATCTTTAAATGGACATGCTAAATATATGCTGTGGAGCTGACTGACAGCTTATTTTTTGTCCTTTATTTAAAGCCATGACTGTATGACTAGTATTGGCTGGTTTTCCCCAGCACCCGTGTTCATCATGAGAAATTCCACTCCATAGCAGGTAAGAGAAGTAAGGGAAATTTCACTCCTCTTCCTAAGGAAAGCTACTTCTATCTCAAACACATTTACATCCTCCTATAGAAATTCACATCTGCATCCCTACACATAAACACACAAGACTAATGGGTACAAAAATGATTCTCTCAGGCACCCAGTGACAGAACAAGAGGACACAGTCTCAAACTGTGCCAGGGCAGGTTTAGGCTGGATGTTAGGAAGAAGTCCTTCACTGAAAGAGTGATTGGTATTGGAACGGGCTGCTCAGGGAGGTGGTGGAGTCCCCATCCCTGGAGGTGTTTAAGAGGAGGCTGGATGAGGCACTTAGTGCCATGGGTTGCTTAATTAGAAGGGTTAGGTGATAGGTTGGACTTGACGATCTCAGAGGTCTTTTCCAACCTGGTTTATTCTGTGATTCTGTTATCTTCCTCTAGTTTTACTAGGCTAACAATTTCTGTATCAAATCAGCCCCAGCAAACCCCCCAAAACACCACTCCTAAGGAAGTGCACTCCTCTGATCCACTCAGAGGCAGCACCACGAACTCAAGCCCAAGGGCATTACTTGCACAATTAATCGTGAGCAATCAGCCAAAGCAGCCTCGCTGGTTCATCTTGTTACTCAGCTGCATTTGGAGAAGACACAACTTACACAGCTGATGGCACACAAAGATGTCTAAGTTGTTTGTACAGAAAAAACACCACAGCAAATGGAGCCTTCACCAGAGACAAGGAAACTCAAAGGAACAAGAGAAAATCATTTTGCTTAGCAAGGGACTGGCCTCACTCCATGTATCATGCAGGTGCTACAAGCCAAATCTGCTTCATCAACACTGGCCAGCATCTACTCCTTCTACCTGATGCAAGAAAGACTTAGAGAATCATAGACTAGACTAGACTAGCCTAGAATCTAATAGAATCAAATCAAATTGAATCAAATTGAATTGAATCAACCAGTTTGAAAGAGGCCTCCAAGATCATCCAGTCCAACCTATCATATTTATACTTAGGGCTTTTATTTCAGGTTTCACTTAGAGCTGCTTTCTTTCAAGTTAATCTACCTCAAAGACAAAAACAGTCTTGCAACAGTTTCAGGAATGCCAGTCCTTCAAAGATGAGTTTTGAGGGCCAAAAGCAGACATTGTCCTGCCTGTCTTCACCCTGGCACACACCATGGACTTTGACACCAAGTCTGAAACTTGCCTATAAAGCTGAACCTCAAGTGTGGGAAAACAACTGAACATACAGGTGCTGGCTTCTCTGGAACAAAGTCCTGTGGGTTCAGCAAAGAAAAGAAAGGCCAAAAAAAAAAA
>WBNM01017442.1:145432-189984 GCA_013399055.1 Ramphastos sulfuratus | reverse complement strand
AAAAAAAAAAAAAAAAAAAAAAGGGATACTTTCCCCATTTTAAGATGCTTTGTGTGGGAGCCCTTGTTCTCAAGAGGCAAATGCAAAGGGCAGCCTTGTTCCCTTGGGAAAAGAAAATGTCCCTGCAAAATAAGAATGCAGTGCTTGCTCCTGCATTCCTCCCTGGCTTTATGTCTATGACTGAAAAGGCTTTTTTTTTTTTTTTTTTTTCCCCTCTCAAGCACAGGAGAGGGCAAATTACTACCTACATAAAAAGAACTTGCCTGAGAAAGCTTGAGTGAAAACTGCAACAGCCACACGCGGGTAGGAACGTGTGTGTGAGTGTCTGTGGTTATTCTAACTGCCAGGACGAGCCTGGCTCTTTATCTGCAGCAACAGGGAAGAAACCTAATGGAAGTGGCAGCAGTGGGACTCAAGGCTCTTAGGTGCAGCTCATGGCTTCAACATGAATTCACTGCAGTATTTTGGGATGGCTGCTGAAAAATCCTCTTCCGTGTTATTTTTTTTCTCCAAAGAAAATCAAGGTAGAAAAAAGCCCACACCAACCTCTCAGGGATCCTCAGAGCTGATTCTGAGGGTTGCTGGATGTGGTTTTTATGGCACCTTTCCTGCTATATTCCCAGTCCTAGAAAGCATCAGAAAATGGTCCTGGAAACTTTTCTTGTTTGTAGTCCTTTATCTTCCACCCCCTGAAGCCCAGCTCCAGCGTGATACTAGCACTAAAAGAGACCTAGATTGAGTGCTGAAATGGTGTTTTGGGCCTGAAACTATACATTTCAGAGTTCACTTAATGATCTGCCACTTTTCTGATTCCGCAGTAAAGCCTGGTTTATCTTTTAGAGCAGATTCATGGTCTCATGACTCTGTTTTCAGGGTCACTGTCCTAATGCAGGAGCTCTTAAATTTGCCTGATAGCTGCTTCCAATTTCCATTTCCAGCAGTTGGGAGTGCAGAGGCATGACAGGAGCATTACACTCTCTGTGGAGCAGATAGGCGAATGTCTGAGCTGAGCTCAGACGCGGCTCTGATCAAGGCTCTGCAAGTTGGTTTTACCCCTGGCTTCCATGTGTGAAGATGAAAGCGATGAAGTTAATGACAATTTACACCTGTTTGCTTCAGGGAGATGTGAAGATCTATTTGTATCCTACATTTGCAGATGATGCACGTCCTGAATCACTACGTCTTGGGCAGGAATGTGAAACAGGCTGCCGAAAAGCCTGGCGAGTGATGCTGGATGCTGCTTTGCTCCTGTCTAGTTGTTTGTCAGCCTTCAGAGTCCCATTTTTTTCCCTGTCAGCACTGGACACAAATAATGCCCAGCTCTGGTGTTTGCAGGCTGTTTGCCAGCATGGAGTTTTGTACCAAATTCTTTGGGCTGGCATACGGTAATTAGTTGAGTTTTAATTTCTTCCCTTTCTTTAAACAGGGCTTCAAATGCTACAGCTCTGCCACAGGGGTATAATTACATAAGCCATAGAAATGTACTTCAGTGACCAGTCAAATGACTTTGTTTTTGCCAGTAGTTTCAGCTTACCATTTATTAAGCTGTTGAGGGAATTTAATTGAAATCCATTGGAGAGTTTAATTTTATCAAGCCCTCTATAACTGGATGCTTTTGCTGTGTCTGTGTGCATTTGGGTTGCCTACAAATGGCTTGTTTGCTTTCACAGAGGAAGTGGCACAAAAGTGCAGCTGGGTAAGGAACCAGACCCCTGATCCCTA
This sequence comes from Ramphastos sulfuratus, assembly GCA_013399055.1. Taxonomy (NCBI): domain Eukaryota; kingdom Metazoa; phylum Chordata; class Aves; order Piciformes; family Ramphastidae; genus Ramphastos; species Ramphastos sulfuratus. Next base: position 188,262 of record WBNM01017442.1, on the reverse strand, counting down.
CCCCATGCTGGGTCGGGTGCAAAAGTATTGACAGAGGAGACCTTTAAGTGTTTTATTTGGTAGAAGGCTTTTAGATTTTATTAATTTCGCTGCACTCCTTTGCCTTACTCTTTATTTGAGCATAAAATGACACCAGAGGTCTAAGGCAGTCAAGAAGATTTTAGTGGCTGCTCTGAGGATGCTGGTGCTGGGAGATGTACTCTGCCCTTCAGCTCTGAGCTACAGCCCTGTCAGTCTTTATTGCCAGCAAGAAACTCTCCTGCTTTGTCTCCTGATAGGACTTTTCAGCTCTGCATTGCACAGCTCCCAGATGGGGAGCTTGCCTGCTGGCCTTGCAGGTGTCAGCTTGATCTGGGCTCTGCCCACAGCCTGGTACGTGGAACTCAGCAGCAGAAGAGTGCTTTGCACTGCAGGGAGGCCTCTGCACACAGTGCCTTGTCCCCTTTCCTGCATCATCCTGCATGTGCACCCCCAGCCAGCCCTGTGCTCTGCCTGGGCACCCCACATGGAAGTGGTGAGGCCTGATGCCGCTTTCTAGCAGTGTGCAAGTGGGAGGGAGGAGCTGTGGGACTTGCACTTCCTCGGCTGCGGCAGGCCTCCTCCGCTGGCATTTCTATAACCAGCAAATCCGGGGAGGAGTTAAGGCATCACTTGTCTGATCTGAAGACATGAAGTAGCAGGAACCTTCTCCACCAGCTCCTGCTCTCCAGAGAACACTGCCTCGACATTAAAGCCAGAATGGAAATCTACCGCCTGTCATTTTGTGGCTCTCCCAGCTTTTAGGTGCTGTGGCTGTTGTGCTGTCCAGGACATTGGTGTGCTGATCATGCATGCTGCCTTCTCTTACTGCTGCTAAATATGTCATCACCACTATCCCCATGGAAACGCATGAACTTCTTTTTCTTGTGCATGATAGTGCCTAGTCTGGATTTTGATGCTTTGGCAGTGTTATTCCTTAAAGCAGTGACTTTAGGCTGTGAAAGGTGAGCATGTGGGCAAGTGCCTGGGTATGGAGATCTGGGCAGTAGCTCTTGTTTTGGGTTCTTCCACTAACGGGGTTCAGCTACTCAGTTTTCACTCCATTTCTTTGGGAGTGGGGAGGGCAGAAGGATGAACACTGTGGATGGGTTCAGTTGTGCTCCACAGGCTGAGCTGCAGGCTGGGGAAGGGTTGCTGTATCACCATGGCAGGATTTTGCTTAAGCAATTATACAGATTTTATCTTTGTGCGGCTGAATTGGTTCTTGATGCTCTCCTGGTTTGTCTGGCACCTCTGCAATTCTTTTTTTTTTTTCAAACTCCCAAGCCAACAGGGGCTGTTAACCACAGACTGAGCCCAGCAGTACCTATCTGCCTCTCTGTAGTATGGTCTCCCTGATTCTCTTTTCATCAAACTTCAGTGCCCTCTAACTGCTTTCTAGCGATTGTGCTCCACTCTGTTGACCCCATCCTTGAAACAGTTCAGCCGCCTCAGTTTGTATCAGAACTTCTGGGCTTTTTTTTTTGCAAAGTGTCATAATGTCAATCCTTCTTGAACCTTTTTTTCTGAGGCAGATGTTAAAAAGGGAAGTCATAGAGCAGAGAGTGACCTCAGATCGCACAAGAAACCTAAAATGACAGTGCAGGCAGCTTTGAATCTGCAAAAACGACCTGTAAAATGGGGGTGTGGGGGGAGAATTTTCCTCCTTCAGTCTTGTAAGGTTAAGTGCAGTAAGGAAGATCAGAAATGAGATATTAGAGTTCTGATGACCATGTAAATAGGTTTTACTTCAGGCTTGGGAGTTGCTACCGTAATACAAAGAGACTCTCCAGATTCTTGTCACCTCAAAAGATCCAAGTGTTGTGTTGACTGTAGCTGCAGGTACAGAGTTAAGGTTAGTTTTTATGAATGCATTCAGGTTGAGGATACTACTGCAAGCACAGCAGCAAAACTGCCTGTGCAGAGCAGAGAGGAAATTTGGGAGGGTTATGCTGTACTTTGAAGTTCTCTGCTTTCTTAGCAAGTATAGCTTCACTTCCACATCAGAGATGTTGAAGATTGGTACTTGGAGGTAATTGGGGGTGGAGGGGAGGGCTTGTTAAGCAGCCTTTTTCTCTGTAGAGTAAGAGCATCACTTACAGGGGGATCTATTACAAACTAAATCAAGCTTTATAACAAGCCTGGGGAGTGTGAACACAGCACTTGTTCTATGTGCAGGGTTATTTGGGAACACTGATAACCTGGCCACTCCTGGCTGGTTTTGCACTGGCTGTTTGTCTTTGCTTACTGGAATGTTTAACATCAGGAACAAAATTTTCACATGGAAATGTTCAAACTGTCATATCTGAGGGAGTTTGCTCCCTACAGAGGTGCTGAGCCACTGCAACTCCAGCTGATAGCAACAGGAATTACCAGCAGGTCAGCACTGGGGAGGCTGCTTGAAGGACTCAGCAGCAGATGTAAGTGCCTGCCTCTAGGCAGGGAAGTTTGAAATGCAGGCCTTAGTTTGTGAGGCAGAGGAATAAACAGCAATAAACTATGCAGGCCTGAGAGGGGAAGAAGTTCCTGATAGACATAAATGTTATGGGAGATTAACTCCTTCTCCACAGCAAGCCAGCAGGTGAGAACTCCAGTGGTGGTAAACCAGTAATGGTGATTTGATGCTCAGGAGTTAAGAGTGTGGCTGGCTTGTAGCTGGGTATTGCATTGATCTTTTTTGATAGGATTGTTCCAGCCCAGTGCATCAGAAGCTTTACTTCTAATTTAACTCCACCTCCTGGCCTAATCCTTCTCTCCTTAGTAACAAAATTCTTATTTTCTACATGCATAATAAAACTACTGAAGATGGATCCTTTCCTATCACTCTGTTATCATGCCAGGATGGTTCTGATTGAATATGCCACAGAGGACAACTTTTGATCCCCTGGTCAGAAAGGACTGGCTCAGTTGAATTCACCTGGAGCACAAACCCACAGAAAAACTGCTGTTAACCTAGAATGGAGCAGTTACCACCTTGAAGAAGAGTGAACCTTCTTTGCTGTTGCATCATCTAAAATAGATGAGTAAAAGAGAGTAAAGCTCCTTACACTGAGACTGCCTTAAATACTGCCTTGCTAGGACTGCCATGGATGCCAGCCCAGCAAGACAGAGCTATCAGGAAACCCTGAGTTCTAGAGAGTGCTGTCTGGTCCAAGTACAATAGAGCATTGCTATTTCTATGCAAAAAAACCTCAATGCAATAGCTAAATTTGAGAGTCATAACTGAATGTACTTGGAAGGCCTTATCCCATCTATTACCACATTCTCTTCCCTCCTTGCTTATTTTTTGCCAGTTGCTCTCTTTTATGCACACCAAATATCTTAATTCTCTCAGCAGGCTTTTTTTCCCCAGTACTTGCAGCTGTTTGTCAGTCTGGATACCAAACCAAGGGAACTACTTCAGCTCATGGAGATCTGCTGCTTCCAGCAGTATGGTCTCACCCTTCAAAAAAAACTTCAGGTCACTTAAAAGGAAGAGTTTCCTTCAAGCACTTTTCCAAATCCCTGCTGCTAATCAAGCACTCAGGGAATTCTTTTAGTGGCTGGTAAGAGCAGTGCAGTGGGCATGGCAGTATTCATGGGTGGTCAGGCACAGGGAATGGATTACTTGTTCTGTGGGGACATGGCAGTGTTTGCTCTCTCCTGGCTCTTTGCTATGAAATGGGAACTAGGGCTGGCCAGCTACAGACTTAATTCTTGTTGAATTAATAAGAGATAAAGAAGCAGCAGCAGTTTCTGATGGAAGGATGAACATTTTGGTGGTACCAATTAACACTGCTCCTCTGCAGCTGACCTCTAACTCTGGTTTGTAGTTTGGGATGTTCCCTGGCTATTTGAGCTAGCTGGGTCTTTTTTTTTTTTTTTTTTTTTTTAAAATACATTTTTGGTTGGGTTTGGTTTTTTTTTTATGGCTTATATCCCAAACTCTATCTGTACATTTATGGTAGTGTCAACCTGTAGCATCAGGTCAAGGTGCATCAAATCTCCACACCTGCACATAATTTGGCATCCTGGTTTTGAGTCATGGGCTAATGCTTCACCACTTTTCCCCACACCTGTGCAGTGCCTTTAAAAAGGACTTCTTTTTTCAANCAACCTTACCATTCTATGATGTGCCAGCTTTACCACTTTTCTAGATCTAGCAGCAACAAGGCAGTCATAAGATTTTTACAATCAAAACCCCCATGCCAATCTGGTAGCCTGGCAGAACAGCAAGCTGCTGCAGTTCAGTGAAAGTGCTGTGAGGAGCACTACTGTCTCTGACACTGCCTCACTTCCATGCCAGTGTGACAGCAGTTTCTGGGCTGCTGGTGCAAGATGAGGTCTGTCTGGACACACAGGGGCAGTAAGATGCCAGCAGCCTCTGACTTTCTTCGTACACGGTTCTTGTTTAAAAGTACACCAAGGCTTTGCTTCTCTTGCTCCCATCCTTGCTGAAATTGTCTGATGCTTAAAGTATGACCCTTTAGGTGCAGTCTTGCCTCTGGTTTTGTAACAAAAGGAGTTAACTTGGTGACAGCATTTGGTCCAAACTGTAGGCTTCTGACCTGTGTCTCACCTTCTATTTCTTTTCCTGGCAGCCAAGGCAGTTGATATTATTGAAGTTGGTAATAATATCTGAAGCATGCCTGGAAATATCTGATAACTTGCTTCATTCTTTTGATAAGGGAGCAAGGCAGAGAAAAACTGAGCTTAGTGTGAAGTTTATTAAATGGCAGAGCACGTTTAATCTTCCCACCTCACACACTGAAGCCAGAGCTCAGCATTTGTCATCAGCAGCGTCCCCAGCAGCATTACTAAAAACCGATTTGTCTTTGCCACAGCAGGTTGGTTTTTTCCCCTGTCTCAGATGGACACAATGGGTTGTTTGTTCTCTCTCCCTGGGCAGCCAAATAGTATGTGCACAAACCCACCTACCTCTCTGCCTCAAAATCATAGCAATCAGCAAGTTGCACAGCTACCCATTTTGACAGTATGGCAGCGTGCTGTCAGTGCTAATATTCATTAATATGCATTGGCAACTGCTTGTGTTTTGGAATGCAGCTCCCAGAGAAGTGACAGATGAACCTAAAGGAGCTGCATCTTGAGGGACAGGTATGTGAACACTTAGAGCATGTGCATAAGCTCCTCCGTGCCCACTGTTGAGTACTTCTTATCTCTTCCCTATGCCTTGGCACTTCGATGCACTTTAGTTTAATGAATTTTAAGGATGATTGCAAACTTCAGGAGAGCTGAATTAAAGCCCTGAATATGTAGGTTGTCACAAGCCCCTGCTCAAGTTGTTAGAGTAGTAGAAGTCACAATGTGTTACCCCCAAGGGCATGCATTTTATATTTTCTGGCTTTTCTCCATCATTTTAGTGTTTTAGTAAACTTCTGCTGAGCTATCATACAAAGAATAAAATTAATTGGCTTCTTTACTGATGCTGAATGGACAAGGACCAGGAGAGTATCATCTACCCAGTAACTGCCCAAGCATTTATCCTGGGGGAGCTTTCCACTGTGGCAGATCCTGCTCCTCAGATAAGTCCTTCTCATAAATTCTCAGCCATTTACCAGGCAGTTTCTGCCACACAAACCAGAATCATTTTCAAGGGGCACTTCTAGAGGTCTACCTAGCAGTTAACTCCAAACAACCTTTTGGCCAACTGAAGGCAAGGGCTGCACAGCTCCACCCCAGCCAGCAACAGTCCTCTGCTGACAAGCAGCCAAGGCACAAGGCGGTTGTCAGCTGCAGAGCTGTCACTCACCACGTTCCTTCCCAGACTACAGCTGCTGAGCAATAAATATCAGCATAATTAGAAAGCAGGAGAAAACACACAAACAAATCTACCCGAGCAGGAGACAACAGCAGCACTGCGAGAACCCCGTCCGCAAGTCAGCTGCATCCTTGGCTTGCTGTGCATGCCCTGAGGCTGTGCTGCAGGATGACAACCTGGCAAATTGGGAGATTACATTTATCCTGCTTTGCAGATAGAGAAATTAAGGCCACAAATGCCACTACTTGCCTTCAAGGAGATTTCTGCTGCCCAAAGGTGGGCTGCTGCTCTTGAAACCTGCGAAGTGGCTGCAGTAGCAGTACCAAAATCGAACAGCAGAGCCCAAGTCTCAGCTCAAAGCCCAGGCCCTTCCTTTATGACCTACCTACCAAAGCACCTGCAAGTCCCTGTTAGCAGCCTAAGGACAAAGCCCCACTTCTGCCAGCACCAACTACAGCTCCATTCAGTCCTGATGCCAAGGCTGCTCCCTCCAGAATGTTTGTAGAGACACCTCCAACCCCTCACGTTTGTTTCCACTAAGAACATGCACTGCCATGGAAGGAAACAGGGTAGCAGGAGTTCCCACTCCAGGTAAAAGTAGAAATTTCTCACTTACTGCTGCTGCTGTAGAGGTCTTGGAAAGAAGCTTTGGAGGCTGTCACCACCCTTTGAGCTCCTGCTGGGAGCAGAGAGGATGCAGCACTCCAGACAATATCAAGGACTCTGTCGGCCGTGCGGGAAGGAAACACAGGCAAGAGACAGCCGCAGGGATCTCGGAGCTGACTTCCCACCTCCAGATCAGTAGTTAAAGTTGCAATGGGAGAAAATGGCTACTTGTTGGTACAAAATTATTTAGTTATGACAATAAATCCCAGCTGAGTTAGAGAGGAGACACAGAAGGAGTGCAATTTCTCCTACCTGTGTAGTGAATGAACTGTGTAATTCTACACTCCCCCCCATAGATGTTGTCACACATTTAATCAGCGTTGCTACAGTGCAGCCGTTATGGTTCTAATACAGTATTTGTATTTATTGCTGCACTTCCACAAAGTTGCACTCAAACATACCCTGACAGGGACACCAGAAACTGTTCTGTGACCCTATGGACACAGACAGCTTTGCCCCCTGAAGAGCCAGCAGGTCTTGTTCTGCAGCAGCTCAGATGGCAACACGCTGGTTTGAAGCTTGCACATTCCTAGAAGTGCTTCCTGCCATAGACTGCTTGGGCTGGATGACAGAGAACATAAAACCCCATAGCAGAGAGAAGTGATCACTTCTTAGCTAAACCTACCTGCCACTCATTTTATCCACATGCTAAAACAGACTTCCAGCTATCATCTGCAATGCATCTGTACACCTAACACCACTCCACTATCCCCTAGTAACAAATACAATTGCTCAGTAACCCAAGTTTTCTTGCAACCTGATCTGTAAAAAGCAGTTTGGCTTCCCCTCCCTCTTCCCTTTGCTGCTGTTAGGTTTCCTGACACTCCTGGACACCTAACAGGGTTTTTAATCGAGCAGGTTGTCATTGGGTAGCTATAAACACAAATTCTGACCCTACCACTCTGAAGTTACTTACAAGGTCAACATTCCCCACCTAAGCTTCACCCTGCCCTTCAAAACAAACAACAAACACAAACATCCATTAGCTCCTTTGGAGTTTTTGGAAGCTACCAAGCATAAAATTAAGATACCACCTAGTTGTGTACTCCTTTGGTCGACCTGGAGGGTGAGGAGTTGTACTCACGGGTTCCTGAACACAGCTTAACTCCTACTTGCGACCAAAACAGGAACAGACCAACACGGCAAATTCTTGTGCACAGGCAGATCCATCTCCTTCCTCCTCCTCCTCCCCTGCAAGCTTGCTTGTAAAGCAGACAATTGAGGGCATCCATTTTAGAAGCCACATCAGCACACAACACCTCCATTTCAGCAGTTCGCACTTGCCTGCAGCGGTACAGGGGATGCAAGAACAGTAGGCACATCCCAGCCCTACACCTCACTGCCATCACGCCCAGAGACAGATGAAAACCCAATAGGACAAGGACAACAGAACAAGAAAATCTTGCAGCAATCAGGAGATAAATAGCTAGGACTAACCTAAAGCCAACTCTGGTTTTTGGGAGTAACAAAGGACGAAGTCTCAGTACCAAAGTCTCAGAGCTGCTGTGGCTCAGCTCTGCCCCAGACCTTTATGCCCTCTGCAAATCCTAACAGTGGCTCTGACAGGGAAGTAAACCCCTTGCAATGGCACAGATTAGGTTAACAAGCTCTGTCTCAGCTTCCCACATTTTGCCACCTGTCTGTCCATGGCTGTGTAGCCTCTCTTTCCTGGCACCTCCAAACCTCCTTGGATTAAGCCTCTCCACAGACAGTTTTACCTCATCTTCTTACACTTGGGCTAGGACCACGTGAAGAGCCAAGGATCCTCCATTGAAGCCCTAAAGCTGCATTTTGCTAAGAAAGGACTGTGCATGAGTTCAGAGGGTGACAGGTTGCTGGTGAGACTGGACAATCATTACACTGTAATGTCACAGTCACACTGGAGGTCTGCAGGCTCTTGGAGAAGGTGGTGAAAGAGCCTTTTGGCTGACTGTCTCCCTTCTAAGGCTGTCATTTGGGCAGCAAAAAAAAAGTTCTTGTAACTGAACCACATAGAGTGTGTGGTTCAGAATTGTTCCTGGCTAAACTCAAGTCTGCTTGGGAGTGGGGAGGGAAGTTCCCTCATCTGATTGCATCAGTCCCTTTGCCAGGACTGAAGAGACAGCAGCAAGGAATGTAAGGGAGTGCAAAGTGCTGCTGTGCTGCCTTCATGAGGCACCCCAAGCAATCTGTTCTAGTGGAAGGTGTCCCTGCCCTTGGCAGAAGGGTTGGAACTTGATGATCTTTAAGATCCATTCCAACCCAAACCATTCCACGAACCTCTGAAAACATGACTCCTCATCACATTCCAGGGTCACACACATCATTAAATGATCAGTGACAGAAGGGTCAAGCACTATTCCTCTGGTCCAACATCCTTAGGTTGGAACATCACATTTGGGGTCACTGCATGGCCCATGCCAGCCTTGTGCCATGCCAGACTTCACAAGCCTGGCAGAAAGAGCTGGGTACAGGTTGTTTTGCAGTGGGTTTGACCCCTCCCAAGTTCATCTGTTCTAAAAAGTACAGAACTTCTTGTGCAATGTTGTTTTGGTGAAGTAGTAGTTTATTATTTATGGCATGTTTTTCCAGGGAAATATATACTCAGGCTTGAGTGTAACCTTAAAAGTAGGCTGAGAGTACATCAGGGAGTAAGAATGAGTTGAGCTAATGACTTGCTCAGATTCAGCCTCTGCTTTCTGCACTGTTTATGGAGGGAATAAGCTGCTCCTGCAGCACGACTCAGTAGCAGAGTGTTTAACCTGTATGTGCCACCTCCTCCCTGCAGTCCACACACAAGTAAGCTGGGATCTGTAGATGGCTGTAATAGGAGGCAATTCATCAATAACCTCCCCTTCCCAGGTCCTCAAGGAGTAATTTACCCAACTCTCAGGTAAATGAGGCAAGATAGAGCATGTCTTGTTCCCAGAACCCATGCCTCTCTATCAAGTGTTAAGACACATTTGCTGAAAAACAAATTAGAGCATGTTAAAACACTTCACTTAATTAAAAATAATCCTAACAGCATCACAAAGGTAAAAGTAACTCAACGATTTGCTTAAACACTGAAAACAGAACCAAAGTCTGTGAGCTCACTCTGTGCATACCAAGCAGTGCTCTATTCTTCAAGCATACTAATGGAGCAAAAAGAGAAGTTATTTTTAGTTGGTTTCTGAATCACACAATCTAGCCTGCATCTAACTACCAGAAAGCAGCTGGACACAGGTAAAGGTCAGCACCTAAAGATTTATTTTTTCCTTCAGTGCTTCCCTCTCTCCCTCAATATTTTTAATTTTAGTGAAAAAAACAACCAAGCAAAAAAACTCAAATGAAAAAAAAAAACCAAAACCAACAAACCCAGAAAAATTCCAACTTCTTCCATCCTCCAGGGCCTGTTTTTTCTCCAGCTTTACAAATAATACTCTCAGCAGATACCTGGATTCTTGCATGAGCATGACAGAACCTCAGACCTCATCACTGTCTACAGCTACCTGAGAGGACCTTGTGGAGAGGTTGGTGCTGGTCTCTTCTCATAGGTGTTAGAACAAGAAGAAGTGACCTCAAGCTATCACTGGGTAGGTTTAGACTGGAGATTAGGAAAACTTTTTTCCCAGCAAGAGTGGTCAGGCATTGGAATGGGCTGCCCAGGGAGATGGAGGAGTCACCAACTCTGGATGTGTTTAAAAGTTGTTTGGATGTGGTACTTGGGGATATGGTTCAGGGTGAAGCTTGTAGAGGAGGGATATGGGTTGGACTTGGTGATCCTGAGGGGCTTCTCCATTTCTGTGACTGAAATCCACTGCCCTTTGCAAACCATGGATGAACTGCTGCTATGACAGAGCTCCTCTAAACTCCAAGTTGCAGCCTCCCCCAGTGTCACAGAGGTGGTGGGGGCCATGCTCTCCCTCCAGTGAGCAGCATCAGCTTTCACTTCCCTGCTGAAGCCTGACCACAGCTTGTCAGTGATTTCTGTGCTTCTCCCAACAGGCAGCTCACAAGAAATGGATCTGTCTGGCACACCAACTTCTGGCTATGAAAAGCTGGAGGAGCAACAAACAAAAACCAAAATATGGAAGGGAATCTAGAGCAGGCCTCACTCCTTTAAAATCAGCTGGAGAGAATAAGCCACCACCATGGCTTTTTTAACTGCTTTAATGACTTTTTAAACTTAATTACTGTTTTGCTTTGGTTTTTTTTTTTAAACTTTCAGCTTCCTTCCTGGTGCCTTCAAAGAGAAAGCAACACACATCTTGACTTTTGCAGCACTACGCTTTAGTTCAGGCTTCCTTAGGAAAAGACATCAAAAATTATTTATAAGAATGGAGGAAAAAAAAAAATCCCAAATTACTCATTTCTTGGCATTCAGATAATAGGAATGCTCTAGGCAAATAAAAGCAGAAGTGCAGGTTTTGCCCTGCCTGTTTAAGAAAGTAAAGCCCAATGCTCTGGACTTCTATTAATTTGATTTTTACTGCTACCTTTTGATGCCAAAATACATTTTTCTTCAAGAATTATCCCCTAGGATCACTGAAACCAACATCATTTTCACTGCTGAATGCAATGAAGGCAAGATGTAGGCTGCAGTGCTGAGCATAGCTATGTCCAGTTATTTCCAGAACATGAATTAACACTGAAGCATCCATCTGGCATAACAGATTGTTTGGTGCACTTCGTCCCCTGCTAATTAATCGATTAGCTCCACTGGGTAACAAGAGACTTTCCTGCCTGCTTCTGCAGTTTGGGAGGACAGGCTGACTGCAGACTTGATGAGCAAGGGCTCACACTGACATCAGGTCTTTCAAAGCCCTTTCAATGAAACTACAGTAGGCATGAAATTCCTTGGCCAGAGGAGTGATTTGGAGAGGAGAGATGGTTAAGTTTATCGATCAAAAATTGTCCTTTTGTGAGAGGTGTCACAGCTCTTCTGATTTGGCAATGTGGAGAGAAGAAAAGAAAAAAATCAGCACAAACATCACAGTAAAGGCTGAATGCATTGATTCCCGGAGCCAGCAGGGGAGCCTCAGCCTGGGAGCAGAGATGCGACCCGCAGGAGGGAGCCGCCTTTGCCCCGGCCCTAGATGCGACCCGCAGGAGGCAGCCGCCTTTGCCCCGGCCCTAGATGCGACCCGCTGGAGGCACCCACCTTTGCCCAGCCCTAGATGCGACCCGCTGGAGGCAGCCGCCTTTGCCCCGGCCCTAGATGCGACCCGCTGGAGGCAGCCACCTTTGCCCAGCCCTAGATGCGACCCACAGGAGGCAGCCGCCTTTGCCCCGGCCCTAGATGCGACCCGCAGGAGGCAGCCGCCTTTGCCCCGGCCCTAGATGCGACCCGCAGGAGGCAGCCGCCTTTGCCCCGGCCCTAGATGTGACCCGCTGGAGGCAGCCGCCTTTGCCCCGGCCCTAGATGCGACTCGCAGGAGGGAGCCGCCTTTGCCCCAGTCCTAGATGCGACCCGCAGGAGGGAGCCGCCTTTGCCCCGGCCCTAGATGCGACCCGCTGGAGGCAACCACCTTAGCCCCAGCCCTAGATGTGACCCACTGGAGGCAACCACCTTAGCCCCAGCCCTCTTTCACTGCAGCAATGCTTGAGGGAACTCCTCAGAGCTTTCTGTTTGAAGTCCACCCTCATGCCCAAATACAAGCTCATGGAAAGAACATCCTCCAGACTTGGGATGGAGCCAGCAATAAAAGATCATGGTGCAAGTGCAGTGATCAACACAGGGCTGCAGGATAGGAAGGGCATTGTTGTGTTAACCTCATTCCTTATCCAAGCCACCACCCTGAGCTGTAAGAAGGTTTGCTGAAAGCTGAAAAAAAGATTTCCATGAGTCTGAAGATGCAAAATACTTAAGTGATTTGCTTGATGCCCCCACGTGCACATCATGGCCTGTGAAGTGCCATGCTTTGGTACCAAACTATAGCTTTCAAGGCAAGAACAAAACAGAAGTTAGGCTCTGGTTAAGCTCACTTAGCAGTTTATCTCCTGCAGTTTTGCTAGACTTAGCCCCTGTTAGTTGTGTTATCTGCTAGTTTCTTCCAACTACAAATTTGTGCTGCTGAAGAGCAGACAGAGCCCCCAGGAAGCCACTGAAGGGCAGAATCCAGCTCTGCTGCCCTGACTTACCAGCTGCATGTACCTGCCTGCACCTACAGCAGTGCCTGGGCCCAAAGCAGAACCTTCCTGACAAACCCAGGAAGTCAAAAGTGCCTGTGTCAGGAACTGAGGGCTTAACTCACTTGAGACATGAGCAACAAGAACAGGAAAATACTTTTTAAGCTCCTTTTTTGTAGCTCAGTGCTGCAACATGAAGGGCAATGATGATTTTATTCCTTTGTCTGAGCTGGCCTGTTTGCATGAGCTAAGAAGTGACAACTCAGAACAGAATTTTCCCTCAAAACCTGTCCATGTGTCATGGTCTAACCCTAGCCAACAACCCCACACAGTCACTTGCTCACACCTCTGCGTTGGGATGTCAAAAATGGAATGGTGAACCCAAGAAAACTGATGGGCTGAGATAAAGATGGTTTAAGAGGTAAAGCCACAAGCAAAGCAAATCAGAGTTCATATGGCCTGGAATATCCTTTTGGCTACTTGGGACTAGCTGTCCCTGTTGTGTCCCCTTCACAATGTCTTGTGCACCCCTAGCAGTCTACTCACTGGTGGGGTGCAGTGAGGAGTAGAAAAGACCTTGCCCCTGCTTAAGCTGCTCAGCCAGATAGCTGAAACATCCCTGGGATACCAACACTGCTTCCAGCACAAAGCTGAAACACAGCCCCACACCAGCTACTACAAAGAAAATCAACTCTAACTTAGCCCAAACCAGCAGAGCAGGTCATAAAAACATCCCAAATACACTTTCTGGGAAACACAACTTTCTTGGAAACCACTTTTCCAAACTACATCTATCTCCTCCTCAGAACTGCATGTTAAGGCAGGTCTTGGTGATCTCTATGAGCACCTAAGGGCTGGGACCATCCCACCTCATGCAGGTCTGTGAAGTTCCTTGAGGGCAGTACAAGGAGGAAAAAAAAAAAAAAAAAAATCAACCCAACACACAAGTGCAAGTGTCTGGAAAGAAGATATCTTACATGCCACTGAGATCCTCATCGAAATAGAAAGCTGATTAAACAGCTTAACAATGCAGTAAACAGCTCAGTTCTTTGCTACCCACAGCCTCATGCATAGGGTTTGACTAGAGGGGCACGTACACAGCACTCTGGGTTTGGAGAAAAGGCAGCTGCTCTCTGCACCTAGGCAGCATTATTTATTTCTGTATCTGGTGTCAGAAAACAAGGACTTTCAGTCCCTGGCACCACCACAAAGCTGCCTCAGACAGGACAAGAAGAAGTTTGTATAGTGCAGGGTTGGTCTCTTCTCCCAGGCACAGGACAAGAGGACACAGACTCAAGCTGTGCCTGGGCAGGTTCAGGCTGGATGTTAGGCAGTTCTTCACAGCAAGAGTGATTGGCATTGGAATGGGCTGCCTGGGGAGGTGGTGGAGTCCCCATCCCTGGAGGTGTTTAAGAGGAGGCTGGATGAGGCACTTAGTGCCATGGTTTAATTAATTAGGTGGTGTTAGGTTGGACTTGATCTCGAAAGTCCTGGGCTGTAGCAAGAGCAGTGTGAGCAGCAGGGCAAGAGAAGTGATCCTGCCCCTCTGCTCCACACTGCTGAGATCCCACCTGGAGTACTGTGTCCAGCTCTGGAGTCCCTGGGACAAGAGGGCTATGGATGTGCTGGAAGGTGTCCAGAGAAGGGCCACGAGGATGATCAGAGGGCTGGAGCTGCTCTGCTATGAGAAGAAACAGAGGGAGTTGGAGCTGTTCAGTCTGGAGAGGAGAAGGCTCCGAGGTGACCTTACTGTGGCCTTTCAGTATCTTAAGGGGGCTGCAAGAAAGCTGGGGAGGGACTCTTTAGGCTGTCAGGTAGGGATAGGACTGGGGGGAATGGAGCAAAGTTAGAAATGGGTAGATTCAGCCTGGATATTAGGAAGTTCTTCAGCATGGGGGTGGTGAGAACCTGGAAGGGGTTGCCCAGGGAGGTGGTGGAAACCTCATCCCTGGAGGTGTTTAAGGCCAGACTGGATGAGGCTCTGGACAGCCTAATCTAGTGTGAGGTGTCCCTGCCTATGGCAGAGGGCTTGGAAGTGGATGATCCTTGGGGTCCCTTTCAACCCTGACTGATTCTATGGTCTTTTACAACCTGGTTAATTCTGTGTGAGTGTGGTGGGAAAATGGAAATCTTTTGCTTATATGCTCACAAGTAACATAGTAAAAATGCAAATGCACTTTAAACCTCTCCTGCAGGGTGTGACATTGTGGCAGGCAGCCATCCTGATACCCGAACCGTGTTTCATCTAGCTGTCCAGCAAGGAACACATGGGACCTATCCTGTGTCAGCTTCTTGAGCTTCCCACCTGTATCAGGAGTCAAGCAAGCCCAGGGAACAAGGCAGAGGACTCAAGCCTTACGTGCTGGCTGCCCAACAAGTTCAGGATGTGACAGAGAAGCTGCCAGAAGGATCGAGTGTAACTTTAACACAAATGCCTGTCAGAAGGGGAACAACTGCAAACCAAAATGCCTGCCCTCATCTGCCAACCTCCTGCCTGCCCTGTCCATCCATCAGCTGCCTTCCTGCAGAGATACACTCTGTGCTTTAGCTGGCCATGGGGGTCCCTTGGAGTTGATACCTGGCCATGAAATAAAGCCTTATGAATGATCAACCACCACAGGCACACAATGGCCCAGATTCCCTCTCCCCAAGGATTAAGTCAAATAATACAGCTCATTTTCCCTCAGTGCCACCCTGACTCCTGTAGCTCTTAGGTTTATTTTTTTCCCCCAGCTCACTCTTCCCTCAAACACCTCCTGGCGCACACTGAGCCAACTCAAGCTCAGCAGTGCTGTAAGGCAGCAGCACCACAACTAGAGGAGGAAGGCATGGGGGAAAGATCAGTAGGGCTGCTACAAAGAGATGCAAATCATGGCTGTCCCTGAGCTGAGGGCAGGACAAACCTCCTGTGACTGCACTGTGAAACCTCCTGGAAGAGGGAAATATAAATATCAAGGTCAGGAAGAAGAAAGTGTTACAGAAGGGAGAAGGTTCCCTCAGGAGCTCTAAAGGCCTCCTGAATAGAACCCAACACATGTATTGGGCATGTGAGTGCCCAGTGGCAGACCCAGATCCTGGTGCTGGTCAGGAGAAGACAATCCAACATACATTGGGCATGTGAGTGCCCAGTGGCAGACCCAGATCCTGGTGCTGGTCAGGAGAAGACAATCCAACATACATTGGGCATGTGAGTGCCCAGTGGCAGACCCAGATCCTGGTGCTGGTCAGAAGAAGACAATCCAACACATATATTGGGCATGTGAGTGCCCAGTGGCAGACCCAGATCCTGGTGCTGGTCAGGAGAAGACAATCCAACACATATATTGGGCATGTGAGTGCCCAGTGGCAGACCCAGATCCTGGTGCTGGTCAGGAGAGAGAGGAGCCAGCCCGGCACATGGCACGTATAGAGGCTGAGCACTGAGCAGCCCTGTTCAACACACTGACAGTTTATCTACAAGGCTCAGCTCGAGAGCTCTTCAAACAAGGATTTCATGGCAGTTACTTGCCAAGGGCACTGTTCATCTTGTGTAATCCAGAGGTGTGCAGCCATTGCTTCATTCAAGTACCAGGCAGTACAAAGGAGCAGTTATTTTCAACAGCACAGGTTCCAAACTTGCAAGGTGAGCGATTTCAAAGGCAAAAGAGGAAAATGGAACTTCCTTTTTCCTTTGTTTACTTCCTTACTTCAGTTCCTTCAGCTCATCAACTGGGGCCTGGCACTGTTCCTCCAGGAGGAGTTTCCAACAGATGCCCTTCATTACTACATCTAATGATGGCTCAGCATTCTGGTCCTGTATCAAGAAGCCACATCCCTGCAGGCTCCTGGGCAGGAAATTCCAGGCTTTGTCAAAACTTGGCTTGAGACAAGAAATGAAAGCTCTTCACATTCAGATATCACATGTGTCTTCCAAGCACTATCATTCCTACAGCCACAAGCACGTAGCTTAAACCTCTATGGCACAAGAGGCACATGCTCCTTATTCCTACCTCTAAGCCAATTATCAGTCCCTCTATGTCATTCAAAGCCTCCACATGGTTTTCTTCAGAAAAATTCACATTCAAGAGTTTATACCAAGGTCTTCTGGGCAGCTGGGAAGGGAGTGGGATGCAGCCTGAGATTCAGGAGAACTTTCTACTTCAAAGGTATGGGCTCACTTCCAGGTGAATGATCTCCATAAACTTCGAGAGGTTGGGAACTGCTGAGGTACTGCAGCTTTGAAGCAAACCACTTCCCTCTCCAAGCCTCCCCCCTAACCATCGTTCACTGCAACAGGGTTAAGAGAGCAGGGTACATTTCCTCAAAGTCTCCACCTAGAATAATGTGATCGTGCAAGACCAGGGCACATTTAAATTGGATGTCAGGAAGAAGTTCTTCACTCTGTGGGTGGTGGAATACTGGAACAGGTTGCCCAGGGATGTGAGTGAGACCTCATCCCTGGAGACATTCAAGTCAAGCTTGATGGGAGCAACCTTATCTAGTTTGGGATGTTCCTGCTTACTGTAGGGGCATTTGACTAGATAGCCTCTAAAGGTCCCTTCCAACCCAAGCATTCTAGGATTCCATTAAAATTAAATAAAGAGGTTCAGGTTTGTTTGAGGACAAGCCTAAACTGAAAGCCTGGGTACTAACCCAGAGAGGAGAAGGCTCTGAGGTGACCTTTCAGTATCTTAAGGGGGCTGCAAGAAAGCTGGGGAGGGACTCTTTAGGATGTCAGGTAGTGATAGGACTGGGAGGAATGGAAAAAAGCTAGAAATGGGTAGATTCAGACTGGATGTTAGGAAGAAGTTCTTCACCATGAGGGTGGTGAGAGCCTGGAATGGGTTGCCCAAGGAGGTGGTGGAAGCCTCATCCCTAGAGGTGTTTAAGGCCAGGCTGGATGAGGCTCTGGACAGCCTGACCTAGTGTGAGGTGTCCCTGCCCATGGCAGGGGGGTTGGAACTGGCTGATCCTTGTGGTCCCTTTCAACCCTGACTGATTCCATGATTCTAATCTGAAGGAGAAACACACATTGAATATTTCTAAATAAAAACTCAGCTTCCAAAAGCAGTCTCCCCAGACTTTGAGCCTGGTCTCCTACAGGTTTTGGATGTCTGAGTATGTCAATACTGAAAACGCAATGTCCAGCCCGTACCTACCCCACACAAGTGTCCATCTTAACCACTCCTAATGATAATGATGTCCTTTGACAGCTATTTCTGCTTTTTGGTAACACCACTCCTGAAACAGCTGGCCAGCCACGAGGGGTCTCTAAGCAGTGTTTTCTCTGACTCAGCTACTGCTTAGGGCTCACCTTGCACACCCAGGCTACAAGAGACCAGGCAGAAATCAGAAGAGCTCAGCTGCCAGAGTCAGCTTTCTACACAGCTTTTATTCCATATAGTAATGATCAAAAACAGATCCTTTACTGTAGCAACCTGAAGAATCAACTCCAACAAGCTCCTTACATCACATTCTTCCCACCTGGCCTCTGGCAGGTCTCTGCCTGTTTGAACAGAAGCCATCAGCACTTGTCCACCTTGTGCTGTGCTGCCTTTTACTTATTCCACTCTTTTGTTTAAAAGAACAAACTGGCTTCTACAACCTGAACATTCACCTGATGGCAAGAGATGGCTAGCTGTTAAATCAGTACAGCTTCCCAGCCAGAGCCCAAGCACAAGAATACATTTAGAGGCTGTCTCAAACACAATTGACACTGTACAACTACACTTGAGAAGCCCTGATCAGCTGTTAGAACAGTGCTCAGAGGCAACGTTGAGCAAAGAACAGTGGCTGAGCAAAGAATGGTGCTCAGAGGCAATGCTGAGCAAAGAACAGTGGCTGAGCAAAGAATGGTGCTCAGAGGCAATGCTGAGCAAAGCTGCCCTTAATAGACAATGTGTGTACAGAGTTGCTCTTCAAAAGTACAACCCAAACCTCAAACCTTGCTCTGAGACTCACCTGAGAAGCCCTATCCAGACTCAAAATAAGCTCAATCACTTCAAGTCAGATCTAAGATGTCCTATAGGACACTGTTTGGGATTCCACTTGGAATAGAATTCAGCATTGCTGAGCTGTTTTGCTATCACTGATGCTATGATAGGAGCACTTCTTGAAACTCCAGCTTATAAAAATAAAATCAAATGAAGCTCAAGGGTATGTATTTTAGGCACCTGAACAGAAAAAGAAGGGTAAATATGAATCATGTGTCACTGAAAGAGGCTTAGAGTGGAGCATAAATAAGCATAACTTTATTTTTAATAGAAGTAATAAAATCAAGACTTTAATTCCATTGTTTTGATGATGTATGCATACTTGATCTGCATGAAAAATGTTTAAAATCATTCATCTTCCTTTTTTTTTTTTTAAATTCTAGAACCCAACAATTAGAATAGCCACTGGCATGAGCAGGTTGTAAGAACTCCCTTGGTACAAAGTTTGTGAGTGAGCAGTATCATTGATTCTATTACCTTTTAATGTATCCTTTATGTACCTGGTTGAAAAAGTCTTGAGGAATATCACAAACACTTAGAGACTAAAGATAATACCTCTGTAAAGCATTTAAGGAATTCCAATACCTCTACCTCAAATGCTTAAAATGGTTCAGCCAGCCAGGGATCAAAAAGTTTTTCTTAATGACACCCTAGGGAACTTAGTCACCTTCAAAATAAGCTTTCTGAGTTTATCAGCTTGGGATCCCAGAGGGCTGTTTTGAAAAGAATCACTCAACTTTTCTTCTGCCAAACTTTGCAAGAGTTTGTTACCAAATTCTTGCTATTACTCCACCACAGATGGGGTCACAACCAGATGAGAGAGTTGGGGAACAGTCCCCAGTCCCTGCTTACAACTTGCATTCCAAATCTATCAAGTTACTTCATCACACACCTAAGCTAATCCATTTTAAAGGGAGTGACTCAGGGGCTTGAAGTTGGGCATGCCCCAAGGCAGCCTGGTGAACCAGAGATACAGGGAGCCACACATGCTGACCCCACAAGAAAAAACACCTCTAGCTCACAGAAACCCAGCATGGATAAAAACACATCTTGGATAAAAGGTCATCACTTCCAGAGAGACGTCCCCAAACTGTCTGGTACTCACACTGTGCTGGGGAGTACTGCACTTCGTGGTGCATGCCTTCAGTCATTACTGGCTACTCCATTAGCAGGAATTTTAGATAAAGGTTTAACCACAATGACTTTGATCAGAAGTGAAATGAGATTCCTTCCAGCTTTGGCAGTCTCGCTTTACACCAGCGATCCCCAGAGCTGATATTCCCTTGGTTGTATTAAAGTAACACCCTACAAGGAGGTAACAACAACTTTTTTTCTTCCCCAAACTGCCCAGGAAACAGCTGCCCTTGCACTGGCATCTCTGTAAAACAGGCACACACTTCCCACTGAAACAATTTACTAATGCTCCCAAGGTTCCTGATGTAGTTTTGCCCAATCTTATCAAATTAAGGCAAGAGAGAATATGAAGAAAGCGACAGGGGGAAAATATACAGCTTAATTATCTAGAAGATTCTAGGATGGATAATCAAAGCAAGTCACAAGGCTAAAACTAGACAAATGCCTACTGATTTTTACATAGACCATAAATATCCAGGTACCTCTAATTACTAAAAGCACTCTGTTGCAAGCTGAATTTTAACTGCACACAACCAGCCAAACTGAAAACTGTGTCCACTGAGATAGAGATATGGAATTTGGACCTTAGCCCCTAAGGTTTTGTCATTGCACTATTAAAAACAAACAACCACCAACAAAACTCCCTTAAAGCCAGGGCTTTACCAAAGACTTCTACACACCTATTTTTTTTTTCCTTTCTTTTCTCCTTTATGAAAGATCAAGGCCTGTGTTTTCCTACTGAGAAGATGCAAGAAGGAAGTTATTAGCCTTCATATCAAGCTTCAAAACAAAGCCCTAAATCATACGATGCTCTAGTGCCAGCAAAAGGAAATGAACATAAACTGAGAAAACCCAATTGCTTTATGGCTGAAAACACAGTACAAATCATGGGGGGAAATTATCAGTGTACAAAAGAGCCTCCAGTAGTTTTGGAGTAGGTTTTAGCCAAAACACTCTAAGCATGAAGTCTCCAACTCAGTCAGTGTTGGGCTAGATCTATGCGCATCTTAAGGTGCTTGTTTAGTGCAGTACTCTAAGAAGCAGAGCAAAGGCTTTTTTTTTTCCCAGGCCCTTTCTGTCTTCCCTGTTCTTCTGGGGTAGAAGCACTCAAGGTTGCCACCCTCTCTATAAAAAAAAAAAAAAAAAAAAGAGGAGGCAAGCAAGCTGGAAGCTCACACATCTACTTCCAGTCCTCTTGAGATAAACAAATCACCCAACTTACCCCAAGTGTTCCATGCTTTACCCACAGGGGCTACTGGTGCCCTCAGGCAGCAAAGAGGCTCTGAAAGCCTTCCCCTTCAAGGCAGAGGGAGAAAGCAACAGACTCCAACACATTGAGGATAAGGAGGTACATTTGGGTAAGCATTAGAACAAAATAAGGAGAATCTCATTAAAGAACAGAAGCCTGCTGCACACATGAGGGCTTCAAAGCGCAATCAAAGCTGATTGCCAGGAACAAAACGACAATAATTATAATAATAGTAATAGTTACTTGGGGGGGACACCCAGCCCTAGTGCTTCAATCTCAGAGGCTCTCTGGATATGGACTGTTTCTTCAGCACTGGGGCAGAGCATGGGCACTAGCATGAGCTCCACCCAGGGACACACCGTGAGGACCAGGAGTCACCAGCACTGGTGGCAGCTCCAGTTCATTGTCTCGTATGCAGTCAGAGACAATCAGATGAAGTTTAAGCTGGAAAGACACCAGGAGATTTTATATGTGTATTTAAAGGTACAGCCATGTAGCTCTCAACAAGCTAAAAGTCATCTTCAAGCTTCTGACTATGGGCTACCAATGCTCTTTGCACCACTGCTCCTCCAAGGCTCCCAGTGTTTGCTGTACAAATGAGGACAGTATTTTCATTCAGTGGGGAGAGAGGAAGGGTGGAAGGGAGGACACTGTCCCAGCCTGAGGGGCACGGGAGGTGATAGCTCTGCTCCTCTGCCTCTTACTTCACCTAAATAATTTATTCAGCAAGGCCTGCCCACTTTAAAGCCCCGTTTGTCAAATATATATAAGCACTGGGACAGACCTGCCCCTTCACAGGCAAGCACATGAAGTGCCACTACACTAACAAACATTTCCTAAGAGGAAAAAAAAAAAAAAGAAAGGAAAATTAAATCACTACCAGGCGCTGCGTTTTCAGAACTGATGTTACAACAAGACCATAGTTTTCTCCAACAGTTATCAAAACCTCAACTGACACAAAATTCAAGTTGTGGGGTTTTGGTTTTTTTTCAAGCTGATCCCCCACTGGAAAGCCTGCTAACAGATTTTTGCCACCAGCTCTCTAGATTAATCTACCTCTGTCCCTGCATCGGGAAAATAAAGCCTCACATAAAGCAGCAGAGCAAGCTGCTGCACTCGGCAGATACCAGAACTGCACATGCTACAGAAAACAGCACAGCCAAACGTAAAAGTAAGGGCTTTGCACACTACAGAAGCCTTTTTTTCTTGTGCATTTTTATCTTGCAAGGTACTCCAGAAATTTAAGTCCTAGCCCCCAATGTTTTTAAACTCCATTTCATATTCAGATTGCAGCTCGGATTATCTTAAAGCAAAAGCGCCACACAAAAATGAGCATTCCCATTCACCTTTGAAAAGGGTAGGAAATTAATTTAAGGCCAATAAAAGCAGAGTTCACTGTAGTTATTAATTTCCAGCCCTCTGGATTTACTGACAGCCATAGAACTCCACGATTTCTAGCTGAGCCGGCATCATAAAGCAAGCACCACCAGCGCTTACCCTGGCACACAAAGCAGCTGAGCAAGGTCCACGGTACATTGACCTTGCCATCTGGCCATGTGGCAGGCCCAGTGCAGAGGCATTTCCAGCATTATCCTCTATAATCATGTAAAAGTGTATTCTGATGAGAGGCCAAAAATCCCATGCTGCAAAGATCCAGCTGATATCAGCAATCAATCAATCAATCCTCCTTCATGGATGCCAGGCCACACACGTCACACAGCGGTGCCCACGTTACTGCTCTGCAAACAATAACAAATTATTGCACTTTCTACATAAAGACATTGATTTTCATTTCCCAGCCTTCCTGAGTGGGAGAAAAACATCAGCTAAGAGGCTGATCCTATGTCTCCAATGAAAAACTGGGAGGACTTTACCGGGGGCTGCTCCATGTGCAGGATTAGCTCTGAATTGTTTGCAAAAGGCTTTGCAACGAATTGGTTACTGAGCTAAGAATAGAA
Source organism: Ramphastos sulfuratus (assembly GCA_013399055.1). Lineage (NCBI taxonomy): Eukaryota > Metazoa > Chordata > Aves > Piciformes > Ramphastidae > Ramphastos > Ramphastos sulfuratus. Next base: position 165,417 of record WBNM01017442.1, on the reverse strand, counting down.
GCTGGGAATCCTGGTTCCTAGTTCTGTACTTGCTACACATGTGCTGCCTCCTCAGCCTCTCTAACTACTGCTTTCTCCCACAGTGGCAACTCAGGCACACAAGTGAACTTTGATGTAGAGCAAGAGGACACAGTGCCCTTGAGAGGCTTCACTCGGGAATCTCCCATCAGCTCCACTGCAAGAGTCCTGTGCTGGAAACTATGAAGCAGCTGCAGTTTCAGCTCCTACTTCAGTATTACACACAGAGTTATCAGTCTCCATCTTCATGCCAGGAATTCTGCAGGAATTTGCTTTCTGCAGATTAAAGAGAAGGAAGAATTAAAAAGATAAAGGGAAGAGATGATTGTGTGTAGAGAGAGGCAGAGAGAGAGAGATGAAAAGCTTTGTAATTATATAGTTTAACCTTCTGCAAAACAGGAGCTGAAAAAAAGTCTTATTAGTAATTCCTGTATTGAGCCCATAACTTCTAAGTCTTTGCATGGCATCCATTCTGCCCACTCTTCCACCATCTGTACCACAGCAGCTTCCAGCCTGCATTCAGTCCTCTCACACAGGCTCACAGGATGTCAGGGGTTGGAAGGGACCCAAAGAGATCATCGAGTCCAACCCCCCTGCCAGAGCAGGACCAGACAGTCTAGCTCAGGGCACAGAGGAACACATCCAGACAGGCCTTGGAAGTCTCCAGAGGAGACTCCACAACCTCTCTGGGCAGCCTGTGCCAGCGCTCTAAGACCCTTGCAATAAAGAAGTTCTCCCTTGTGTTGAGCTGGAACCTCCTGTGCTGCAGCTTCCATCCATTGCTCCTTGTCCTATCCCAGGGAGCAAGTGAGCAGAGCCTGTGCCCCCACTCCTGACCCCCAGCCCTCAGATATAGTTATAAACATTTCTTAAATCCCCTCTCAGTCTTCTCTTCTCCAGACTAAGCAGCCCCAGGTCCCTCAGCCTCTCCTCATCAGGCAGTGCTCCAGTCCCTCCATCATCCTCATAGCCCTCTGCTGGACCTTCTCCAGCAGATCCCTGTCCCTCTTAGACTGGATAGCCCAAAACAATGCAGTACTCAAGATGAGGTCTCACCAGGGCAGAGCAGAGGCAGAGGAGAACCTCCCTCAATCTGCTGGACACACTCTTCCCAATACAGCCCAGGATCCCATTGGCCCTCTTGGCCACAAGGGCACACCTGCAGTCTCTGACCCAAGCAGCTCACTCAGCTGCATCAGCCAAATCCCACAGCTTCAGCAGCAAAGGCCAGTGGAGCACAAGTGGCTTTTCCTTAAAACTACACATTTTGGGAAGAACCAAATCCCTCCTAGGCCTGAGATGTAAAAGATAAAGGAGTCAAAAGAGATCTCTCAACAACAAAAATATACACAACTGCCTCCCAGGCAGCCTGAGAGAGCAGGGCTTGGGGAGGCTGCAGGGAGCCATTGCAGCAGCTCTGCTGTGCTGGAAGGAGGCTCATCACTCAGTCCTGCCTTTGGATGGCACTGACCCGCTGCCTGTGCGGCACCTGCAGGTGATTTCCAACAGTGGTGAACTGAAGACAAACTGTCAGCAAAGGGACCAAGAGGTTCTTACTGAAAATGAATAAACACAATCCCCAATTCCCCCAGCACTCTGGACTCCATTGACTGGGACACGAGCACGCTCCAAGAGAACAGATGCTGGTGTGAGCCCACCCAGAAGAGTCTGTGCAGCTTTTTGGAGGAGAATAAAGTGCTTTCAGGAAGGATGTCATTATTAAAGGACCAAGCAACCCAAATCAAGACAAGCAAGTTATTTATGGAAGAAAACAACCAGGGGACATCACAGGCTTTGGAGAAAGCCAGCAATGAATCAGCTAAATGGAGCATCAGATAATTGCACTGAAGCCAGCCTCTGACAATGATGCTTCAGGACACAGCCATGACATTGCCTGGTTTGGTGGCAGTAACTATATAACACAGGTTTCCTCCATGGCATCAGGAAAAGAAGCATGCTCCCAGCCTGTCAGTTGCAGAATGGGAAGGTCACTCCCACAGATGCAAACTCTTCAGGAGGAGGCTCCATGTGGCCTTACAAACACTGAAAATGGCACTACAGAGCTTGTTGCTTCAAATCTGTTGGTGTGCAAGGCTGTGTGGAAGCCTGCTACTAGTTTAACAGCAATGTTACACGTAGTGAAGGTACAGAGGTCAAGGTGAAGAAGTGCTGATAGATTTCCTGGGAAGCTACAGTGCCAGGTCAGTCTCTCTGCAAGGGAGTTCCCTTCACATCAAATAACTGTGCTCAGATGAATAAACAAGGGAAGGGAAGGGGCAAGCTCTTTTACATTACATCACAGAGCAGCTTTCTCCACAGCAAAAGTCCAGCAGCATGCCAGCCGCTGCTGACCTGCCCAAGGAAAGCTGAAACACTATTACACTTCCATAAAACAAGCTTCAGTTTCATCTGAGGCTGCAAAAAGGTACAACTGAGGAGTTTTAGCTGGTGCGGAAGGCTTCATTCTAGAGTTGTGTGAGCAGTGGGCAGCATATTCGACAGAACCCTGAAAAAACTGAACACAAGTGTGCTGGAAAAAGAAAGTAAAACTCAAATCTATCAACAGATAGGGACAAAGTCCATCCCTTCCAATTACCTTAACATCAACACAGCCGCTGCTTTTCATTGAGCAGAGATTTCTCCTGTTACACAGGGTTACTGTGCTCATTGTCTGCTAAAACAGATTCAACACTGAGCCCTGCTCCTGTTCACTTCATCCTCAACTGAGAATATTGCCCAGATTGAAGTGACCCTGTATCACTGCCACCTGCAATGAAACCATACCTGTTACCTGAAAAACAGACCAAAACAAGGCTCCAAAATTAGAAAGCCAAAGACTTGGTGAGCATAAAATGACTGGAGATGGTTGTTTTAGCGCAATTGTTCAAGCACCAGCAAACTTCAGTCTTCCCTGCTCTAAATAAAGGGAATGTGAAGAGGTCAACAGTGCTGTGACCTGTACCCAACAGATGAACCTTTGATGAAGCTTACACAGCAGCTGTGTAGAGATATTCCCCTCAATTTCAAAAANACCTTACCATTCTATGATCCCAAACCCCCCTAAATTTACAGCTAAGTTTCTTAGACCCTTGATTAAATCTCACAGACTGCATCTACCCTCTCTCATCATGGTAGCAGTCTGGGAGATGTTCTGAGGCATCACATCTTGCTCCTCAGCAGCACTGACAGCTGTAAACAAAACACTTATGAAAAAGACTACTGAGGGTGCAGACTCATGCCTTAAATGGAAACAAAAAAATTGTATCTGGCCAGACTCCCAGGCACAGGTAGTCCTGTGCCAGTTACACTTTTACCCAGCATTTTCATGCCCAAGGAGCAAAATAATTTCGTCTTGAACCTCTGTGTCTTGGTGAACAGACATTCCTTGAAATGATGGCATAGAGCCACCATGGAATTTTGTTTTCAATGAACTAGCACTGAACAGAAACATAGGCACAAAGGACAGCAAAGAAAATAAAAAAGAAGTAAAAGAACAAGGCTCAGGAAACCATCACACAGAGTATCAGAATTTTCACATTCACCACAATACACAATGGCCTCAAACCATGGTGGAGCAGCTGAGCAACAGGATGGGAGCAGTGTAAACAGGAGTTATCCAGGAGAACAAAGGGATGGGAGAGCCTGGCCAAGAAAAGAAAGCCAACTTTAACTAGCAGAAACGATACAAGTGAGTCAGGAACGGGATGCTGGGGAAAGAACCATCAGCAATCCTGTGGCCTGCTGAGTTTCCCAAGCTGGGAAATCAACAACAAAATGCCATACTGCTTTCAGCTTCCTCATTTAGATCCAGATGGGATCTTTTGTCCCCTTGGTACAGGAACTTCACCATTTACACAATTCACCCAGAAATAACCGAGCTGTCTTTGATATGACATGAATTAATCTGAGGATCTTATTGCATGCTACATCCAGCAAAGAGGGTTTCCTCCCCCACCCCAGGAATCTGAGGTGTACTGATGACCAACTTGCATGGAGAGGATTTTGGAGAAACATTTTTTTCTCACATGCATTTTTCAGCTTAGGCTCCACCTCCCTGACATCAATGAAGAGAAACTTGGCTTTGTCAGCTGTAGAACTGGGTTATCAGGGCATCCTAAGCAGATTTGTAACAACATCATTAGCTTAAATATTGACATTTCCACTCTTGTATCATGTAGGCATGCTAAAGAATAAAACAACCTCTCGCTGAAAAAGCTCAGATCAGGCACAAACACCAACTACTGCAATCCAACCAGTAAGGTAACAAATTAGGGAGAAGTACACACTAAGATTATTTCATAGCAGGTTTCAGGCTTCCCTATTCAATTCTATTATATGTGGCAATGCTTTTAAGCTTAGTACAATGCAAAAACATAGTGAAATAGCACAGCCTCGGAGGTCGGGCTGAATGCCTTTCTTTGCCTCAAGAGCAACTGCAACCAATAAAATCAGGTTTATTTGCAGTGCAAACTACAGGAAGAAGGGTTTTCAAAAGAAGATGTCAAACTCCTGGAGAAGTGGGAAACATTCCCATGGAAAAGAGAAAGCCACACCTACATGCTTCAGGTATTTCCTTATTATGAAACGTGATCTTAGGGCCCAGACATACTTACTCAGCATTTTTCTCACTTCTTGCTGGCAGAAATTGGTGATGTATTCAAAGCACATGCAAAGCTAAGTCTTTGTAGAGATCATCATTTCACAACCTGCTATTTTCTGTTTATTCACAGAGATTTAGACCTAAATTCTCCAGTACGATCCACCAAGACCTGTATCATTAGAGCCAGAAGTATACTGCCATAATTGACACGAATAGTTGTGGCCAAATGGCTTCTCATGTGGTTCAGAGCTATCAGAATCAGGCAGCATCTCCTCAAAACATAACAAAAGATGACACTTCATCAGACAACATAGATGTGTCAGGCAATAAATCACCGACCGAGAGATACAATTGTCTTTCTCAAGAGGCACAGGAGAGGTGAAACCAAATCAAACACCTCAAATAACTGAAAAACCCCACACAGATAGGCTCAGGGTTTCATTTAAATCCTGCTGTACTCATCCTGGTCTAATCAAAATAGCCCACCCCACTGACTGCACAATTTCTGAGCCTAGTAGATGCAATCCTGCAGCTGCCTGCACTACTCAGAACAGCAAGGAGGCTGCGTTCACTTGGGCATATCCATCTGTTTCCCCCTCCCCTTTTAATAGATGCATCAGTTCAGCCCCAAGTACAGAACAGGCTGAAGATCTTCCCCTGCTGTGACTTGCATATCTGTGCACTACTGACCACAAAAAGGTGACACCACAGCTTTGGGACTTTGTGTTATTCTAAGGCCCTTCATCTAAACATCAGCACACAAAGCTGTTTTGCAATACTCCACGAGAATGGTTTTTACTCGGCACCCATTGTTGCTGTCAGGGTATCAAGAAAGGGCTTTCATGTATGTAACAGCACAGACTCCCAAAAAAACCAAAACAAACCAACCCAAACCACCAGCCAAAACCCAAAACTCTATCTGGAAATTGAGTAAACACTTGGTCACTTAGTCCATGCCAAGTTCTGTGTTTTACTGGTCATAGCATCAGATTTATCCAAGCTACATAGTTTAGAACTATAGATAAGTTACTGCTGTGTGGATTAGTCTTGACATAGCAAGCTTTAGCTTTCCATCTACAGCCACTAAACTGGGCACTTAGAAAGTGCAAAACAAGACCCCAATGCCTGGTCCCCAGGTTTTCCAGCTAGTAAATAAAAATTAAACAGTGGCAGCAGTAAGAGCCAGGGAAGCTTAAAGTGTTACCTCTTAAAAGAGCAGACTCAGATATATTATCCAGCAAAATCTGCTCGTGTATCAGTGGCCACTTCTCCTTCAGAAGAAATGCTCCAGTGCTAGCAGCTCAGGGCTCACAAATAACTCTTTGACAAGAAGCCAGCATGCATTCAGCAAGGATATACAGCCTACCGGGATCAGGACTCAAACCAGCTTGCTTCTCCTTCTTGTTCTTCCACAGCTCCCTGCACGCCTCTGGGTAAAATCACTCAATCTTCCCTGCCTGAACTCCGCATTTGTATAGGAGGGATAATCACTCTTTGCTTGTACAGAGGGCTATTGTCAGGCTACATTTACTGGTGATTGACAGGAGCCTAGGTACTACAGCCAGGCACCACAAAAATATGCCCCTCTGCCCCAAGTGCTTTATGAAAAGCAAATGTTCCCTGGAAAAGCAGGTTTTGGATTCAGCCCCCTAGTAGTTATCACAAAGAACAGCAATTCAACAAAAAACTCTACAAACGTTTTAAAAAAAAATAAATAATCCCAACACAGTTTGACAATGCCCACTTCCACCTGACATTCAGCAAAAAAGCTACATGCACAATTCCATTTGCTGAAGACAATGCAAACCAAGAGGACAAAGAAGGTGGGCAGCATTATTCCCTCCCCAGACCTAAAAAGAACAAATAAATTACAGTGTACTCGATTTGCCAGTTTAATAGGTGATGTGACAGGTCCTTAGTTCATCTTGGGCCAATCTGAGAGGAGAATGATTAGCAGGGTATGATGACAGTGATCACTAGCTGGTTCCTGGAGAGCTGGTAAGTTATTAAGCTAAACAATGCATCACTATTATGAGCAAGTCAGTGCACTAACTGTAATTTCCTTGAAAGCTGAGCGGTGCATGATTATACTTGTCCACTCAGCCTCCCTGCTGGCAGCTCCCTATTCTGCTATTGTTCTGAGCTCTGGAGCCGTCCCCCTGCTCAGGATACAGCCGTGTGAAAATGTATTCTTCATATCCAGCCTTTGCTGTGGCAGCTGTCATCTGAAGGATACTGGGAAGAGAGAGACATTCCCTGTCCTGAAGCACAGCTATTAGAGCCCCTCCAAACATGTGGGCTTGTTTGTCAGCAAGAGCTACCTCTCTCATTTCTTTCTAGCTGAGGTAATTTCCATTTCAAGAGTGCTGTGACTTTGGAATGTCACATAGCATACCTACATGTATCTCAGCCACAAGCTTACATATGTGTGTTTATGTGTACTAAAAAGCCACACACAGAGGCAAGGACACTCCTGGTTGTTTTCTTTGTGACTCTTAGGAAGACTGTTGTTGTTACATCTTTCAAACCACATTTCTCTCTCAAGGTGTAAGCAAAGACAACAGAGCACACCTCCACTAATGAACCTACCAAAAAATACCAACAGAAAAGGCAAAAGAAAAAGAAAGCAGCAGCTGGAGGGTAAGGGTTTTGAAGTGGCTAAGACAGACGTGGACTGAAAACACGGCCTGTCTTACCAAAGAGAGGCAGTTCTAGTGGTGGAGACGATGCAGGACCTGGCAAGAACACCGTCAGGTCCTGCTGCAGACCTGCTCTGTGCCCTCCTAATCGCCTCAGCTTCTCCCTGTACAAAGGAAGTCAGCAGCATCTCCCCACCTCGCAGGGGTGCAGGCAGGATGCAGTGCAAAGGACAACCCCTGCAGTGCATGGGGTCTGTGCTGCACTGCTGGAGAAACTGAGCAAAGCCAGTCCCTACCCCACATGGCTGTGTGGAGAGAGAAGAACAAAGAGCCCTCTGTTTGCATTCCCTAAACTGCTTCTCGGACGAACATCTTCGCTCTTGCCTGCATGACCAGCCAGGCTAAGCCTCTCCTCCCTTTTGGTGTGTGATGTTTTTACCACGCTCTTGCCCTGAATACCATCAGCCAGCCTTGTCCAGGAGGCAACGCTTTCAAAGCCCTGAAGTGTTCTTCCCCTCCAACAGCAACAGGCATTTCAGAGTGTAAGCCCCATTGGCTTCCAATGAGCCTTGGGGAGCCAAGTGCTTAAGCCTCTTTCTTTCAAATGGGACTTAGGTGATTCTGAAAATATTATCATGTAGTTCACATTAGATTTGATATAAAGTGAACATTAAGTGGGAAGAAAACCTGACACTGAGAACATTTGACGAGTGCTTAAAAGGTAGGTCCTAATTCATTTTAAACTTTGTTTTATAGAAGACTCATTTAAAGGAGCACCATGAAATTCTTTCATTGTCTCCTTCCCTGTGCTGATCCTGCAAGGAATACATGATCAGTAATATGTTTAAACAAGGCAGGGAAAAGCACTACTCTATTTGGAACCAAGGAACTGTTCTATTCCTAGCACTGAGTTTTTTTTCAAATACAAGAGGAAAAAAAAAAAATAATGTTGCAATTGAAAACATGAAATGAGCAAATGTAGTCTTTAAAATGTGATACACATAGGATACACCTGCCCTGGGGTTTTGCACAGAGGGTTACACCATTGCTACACACACTCCTACCTCTTACCTTTACAAGTTAATTATTTCTGTCCCTACAACACACAACAGACCTGACCATTCTGCTGGGCAGTAAAGGTAGGTTAAGAAGAAAATAATTTCTTCTGCAACTCTGAAATTAATCATCCCATAGCTGCACTACTGCAACTCTCTGTGCACCTCTGAAAGAGACATAACCGAAACGATTTGGCTTCAAAGATGTGGGGGGCTTTGCTGCCTTGGTTGCCTTCTCCCCCTCCCCAAACTTGGATCACACTCAACTTATCAGCAACCTCCACCACGCTGCAGATGGGAACTGCTGACTGGATTGGGGGGGGGGGGGTAGTTGGGGCAGGAATTTAATCAACTGCTTTGCTATGATCCTACAGCTACATCCTCAGCTATCCAGCCAAGGCAGACTGCACCTAAAGATAGAGCCATTAACTGTTGTAAGCACTGCGGCCACCGACAAATCCCCAAGAAAAATGCATGGTTATGTTCCAGTCAGCAGGAACTCGAAAGCAGATAAACAGTAATAACATGCCATGGAAGACTATCAAAGGGATTAACAGCCAAGGATGCATCAGTTTATAGTATATCACTGCAACGTTAAACACAGAAGAAAATTAAAGCATATGTTCATGTACATCTCAAAGGGACACAAATCTTACATGAAGCATTTTACACACACGTGCACATGCTATTTATCATTACTGATTTTCTTCCTGTTGTGGGTTTTTTGTTTTGGTTTTTTTTTTTTCCCCTCTTCCCACCAATAATTAGGTCATTATCACCTTCACAATGAGATATGCATTCAAAATACACTGCTTCACAAGATCATTAAAAGCTAATAGATAACCATATTGTTTTGGGACTATTTCATATTTAAATCATTGGCTGAGATTACAATTCAGCCACCATCTGAATGAACAAAGCCATTCAAACGGGTACAGGACACACAAAGTCCTTTCACATTAGTCATTCCAGGCTGATTTCACACTCCTGTGCAAATGAAAAGTATTTCTGGCCTGTCACAGCCTAAGAGCTACCAGGGGATAGCTCAGTGATTCAGCACAAACCCTTCCCTTAGAGACTTTTATCCTTCCTCAGACACAAGGCTTTCCCTAGGCATGAACACAGAGCACTTGTCCTGGGGTCAAGCCTCAGCAGCCCCCACATTACAGCACTGTGATGGGTAATGTGACAAGGCAAAAAGCCAACCAAGTGACTGCACATACAGGAATTATGAGAAGCACTCAGAAATGCAGGAGTAACTTGATACCAGCATGAAGACTACTGAGAAAAGTCTTTCACATTGCCTGGTTTCATCTCATGACCACAGCTACAGCAGGATTTCAGGAACTGTACAATAACCAAAGCACAACTTTTACTGCAGGGCATCCACCACACAACACTGTACATTAAAGTCAAACCAAGCAAGATTCAGATTTCAGGCCATTCTAATACTTCTTCTTACTTAAGTCAAGGACATCAATAAAACTCCTGCGTAGAGGGTTTGGGTAGGAGTAGCTTCATTAGCCTTGCACATCCATCCAACACTTTCAAAGTGGAATTCAGTTGCCTGCAGTGGTGGTGAAGTGAGTACTTGCCCTTTCTTAAGGCAGGCTTTGCTCTTACTCAGGGGACTTTTTGGCTTCTGGTTGAAGTTAAGGCTGCTCTAACTTCACCCAGTTTTCCCATAGCTTACTCCCAATAGCTGGTTCACATTAAATACTCACAAAGAAACATGAAGGACCAATAAATTACCGCAGCAGCTTCTCCTCCATACCAACGCTTCTCTCCAAAACTGAGAGGTTGCACAATCTCACTCAAGTTCCAAAATCACTTTGTCTTGTTTAAGACAGACATTAAATCACACATTGTAATGCTATGTGGAAAATAATATCAAACTGAGCAAGGAGTTGCAATGCCATGAGGACAACACCACATGAGGACCCTTCCAACCTTACCATTCTATGATTCTATGATTAAAACAGCAGAACACAAAGCTCCATGCATGGTTTTAAGTGCAATATCCAACTGGATAAAGTCCTGAGCAATCTTCTCTAGTTGCCTCTGCCCTAAGTTTAGGGGTTGGGCTGGATGATCTGCAGAGACCCTTCTCGACCTCAACCATTCTGTGAAGGTTTGCTGTTTTCTTGTGCTGTGATGACAGCATGGGACCAGGCTCCACTATGGCATTAACTGCATGAGGATCCCGTGTGTCAATGAGACATTCGTGCTCTTTCAGCAAGCCAACCCTGTGCTTTGTCATCTTCTGTTGTTCTTCATCTCTCCTGTTTCCCATCTCTCCCCTCTAGATCATCATTAAGCCTCCCTTGGTCAAGCTGAATTTTTGCTGACCTCTTCTGTGCTTAGCCAAAATTATACTGGTCTAGCAAAAGTAGTTCCTGGCAATCATCAAAATACTATTACACCTGAAGAACTGAAAAGAAAGTAACTATTGACAAAAGCTCTGTGTCAGAAAGATGCTTTGTTTAGGAATCCAGTTCTTTTTATACATGTGTAGCTACCATTACCCTGCCTGCAACGCACATAACTCAAATTCATTTCATTTTCCAAAGTAATGTATTAATTTCATTTGCACAGAAATTGCCCCAGACTATGTTTTGTGTAAAAAAAAAAAAACAAAACTCTTAACAAAACAAAGAAATTCTATCACAATTTGTGTCCTGTTAATCCATAAAAAGGAAAATATTGCAAATCACAGCCTCACCACTCACTGCAAAAAAACATTTGCTAACCAGGCTAAAACCTGTGGTAAGCTCAGGAAGGGAGAGCATTGTTTCATACCTTACTAGCTCAGCACATGCAAACAAGTCACACAAATCAGAACTCTGCCTGCCTTGTTTGGCATTTTCATAGCTAAGAGCATGCAACCCAACACACATCAGTATCTCACTGCACCATGAACTGTCCTAAATTTACCCCCTGCAGTGGTGAGAGACAGGTTCATTCGAACATTCCCCTTCTGCAACCAAGTCGTTTGAACACTAAAGCAGTTCGCAGGACAATTCTATTTTAACGTTAGCTAATCTGATTTAAAGATATGTGAGATCATTTTTGGAGTGATGGCAGTGTAGGTGTAAATCAGATCATTTAAACAATTAGCAAAAAAGAACTGTGTTTGCTGCTGAAACTCCACAAGGAAATAAACAAAGTCAATTGAGGAGAAATCAGTGACGAAGCAACTGGAACCGGTTCATTTATGCAATTAGCCAAATTTTCACATCTTCTGCAAGAATATTTTCCTCACTTCAAATTACTCAGCTTAGTTCAGAATGATCACTAGTTCATTCCAGGCCAAGAAACAAATTAGGAACTGAAAACGCAAGTAAAGTTGTTTTTTTTCCTTCCAGTCTGCAAACAAGAAATAGGTGTGGGAGGCTGAAACCTACAAGCTCCAAAGCCTTGACAAGCAGAGTCTCAAGTCACCACCAGTTTCATTTGTTTAGAGCAGGTCACATTACACTGCACAGTTATAAACACAAAACAGGCCGAGATATTTTCCTAAACACTCACCACATTTAACACTGCCTATTAGTTTAAAAATAGCAAATGAAAATGTTTGCTCTCCGTGTTACGATCAAACTCCCATTTCCACCCAAAAGGAGCTTGAAGAAGATCACAACTGAAAGATTAATCACGTCGTAAGTCATCCATCAGTTTGCAAAAAGCACAAAAATAAAGATTAAGTAGATCTATGTAAATGTATACAGCTGCTCAGATGCATACAGAGTACACAAGAAGGCTCATTATTAACAACAACCTTTTTTTTTTTTCCCCCCCCTCCTCTTTTTTTTTGCCAAGACTACATTTATTTGCAAGTGAGCGCCTCAGAGGTTAGCAGAAGAGGAGAGTCAATCTTTCTTTAGGGAAAGAAATAAAAGCTACAAATGTTAAACAAGATTAACATGGGGCATTTCAATCAAGGTCTCCAACTTGTCAGCTTCCACCAACTCGCCCTGTAAAACAGGATACATGTGTGGCATAATAAAGGGTTGAACACTGATCTTTTAACCACAGAGCCAGGATAAATATTCAGGTATCACTAACGCCAGTGCATATCATTACCCAGATTCTCTGACACATAACATTTTGAAAAAGCCTGAACAGACAAAGACAGGCAGAGTCACACCTATATTTTACTCTTCTAGCCAGGTCAATACTTGAAACTTTTCCCCTCCCAGCTTTACAAATTTCCCCAGTATAATTTCTTAATTGATCTATCTTAATACTTTAAAGCTTAAAGGCGGCAACTGACTTCAAGCGGCGCAGCTTGCAACACCTTATGACATCTCTAGTATCCAAGGGCAGGAAAACTTTGGAGGCAAAGAAAATGAACGTTGCCTTTACAGCTATGTCTTGATCAAAACAGATCCACATGCACTAGAGGGTTTGGTTCCTACTTTATCAACAATTTGTATTGGCAGAATTTTGGGTTGAGGACAGCCTATCACCAGTAACAGCCAATGATCTCCCTACAGTTACTGACCAGTAAGTAGCACACTTCAAAATATCTCTTCCATCACATTAAAGAAACCTAACTGTACACAAAGGTGTAAAAAAAAAAAAACAACCCAAAACAACTCACTTTGCCTACTGAGACATCCCCACAAAAGCAAACCTCACTAACAAATAGTTTGCAGCCCCCATGCAAACTCACCACTTTTCTTTCCCATGTGCTAAAGAGCAACTCTGGTATGTCAGCTAAAGCAGGTTGCAGTTCAGCAGCAGCCTTTTCATTTTAATCTCCTGCAAAGCACATTTTACAGACCATAGTAAGGAAGTCCCTTCTGGCTGGTGAGGAAGTTTAGGCACTCACTGCTTTTCTTTGGATGTGAAAATAAAACTTTATCACAACCAGGACAAAATGTTAATTATACATCAGCCCACCAAAATGAGACCAGATTCTCTGTTTCCATGGTCAGCACAGCAAAGCTCTGTGGAGTACATCTGAAAGTTAACAAGGGAGTGTACAGTCACAAACCAGGCTTAATCAATCTTTATTTCTTTCATGCCATAATAAAACATTTTTGTCTGTTGTCTTCTCCCCTAACAAAAATATCTTATAGTTGGCTACACAAAACCAAGCTGCGCTCGGGGAGGGGGGGAGGAAAGATCTTTCTACTTTGAAATCATAACTGCAACTTACAGACTTTGCTCTGTTGATTCTGAACTGCAATGAATGGAGTTATTTCCTCACATTCCTGTTGTATAATTCTTCCTTTACCAGCCTTCAGCTCTCAGCAGATCAGAGCTGGAGTTTACTCTGGAGTTGGCAGTAAACAAAAGAACAAATCTGCACTGTTTCCTCTGAAAAAAAAAAAAGAAATTGTAGCCCTTGTCCAAATATATTAAAACACTGAAACATGCAGGACGATTAAGGAGTTGTGTATTAGATAAATGAGGTAGTGTGAACAACAGATTAAAAAAAAAAAAAAAAAAAAAAGGAGAGAGAGAGAAGAATTGAGTGGAAAGATTTACATATTTATAGAGCACAAACAAGGCATTGTCAAATAGTTCCAGCCATCAAATGGAGCCTAATTTAAGTTGCAACTAAGTGGAAGGAGTAGCCTGTGGATTCGAACTATTGTGTTAGTGAACAACTCAGCTGTTACTTCTCCCTGAGCAATGCACCACAGCCACACTTCTAAACAGACCTGCAATACATTTGCTCTTCTGCTGAAGCAAAGAGCATCCAGCCTGCAGGAGGAGTCAGCTAAGGAACTATTAAAATTAAAACCCACTTTTTTTTTTTAATTTAAATATTGACTTTCATCCAAAAGTAATAAACAAATATTGAGCTGAAGGGATCTTTAATGAGTTATATGGCAAAAGATAAATATTTTTTCCTTTTTTTTTTAATTTCTCAGCTCAAAAATCACTGAGCACCACTGTTGTTTCCCATACATCACTGATGTTGTACCTTGTATCCCCAGCTGCTGCTTTACATCTCTGCGGCAGCTCTGTCAACGGATGGAAACAGTTTAGGACAGGAAATAAGGAAAAACAACCAGCCCACTACAGACTACAGCCAGGTATTTATTTATTTAAAAAGCAAATGTTCAACTTCAGACAAGAGGAATAAAATAAAATAAATAAAAATCTTAAAAAAAAAACCAAACCAACCCAAAAGCCTTGTTAAAATGTCCACCACTTAAGCCAGCTTTTCTCCAACACACAGTGCTCCTCAGCATTACCCTGTGGGTTTCATCTGGTATTTCTGTTCTTCCTTTTCAATCTCATCTAGTTTCTAAGCACTCCTGTCAGCTTCTGACTTGGCATCAGCCTTAGCCTGATGGGACCACATGGTAGGTTGAGGACTGCACGACAGGACTGCCAGGCAAAGACAGCCATAAAATAAAGCAGTGCCCCACTGGTCAGCCCATGTGCCAGAAGCAGAAAAGAAAGGGAAATAATAACACTGGTAGATGAACAATAAGAGACCATCAGGAAGGAAATCTGCTCTTTCCAAGGTTTAATGAATTAAAGCACTGCAGAACGTTCTCACAGTCCAGCGGCAGCTAAACTACTCAGCAGCCTTGAGCGCAAATTGATGACACCCACAGTTAAAGAGCTTGTGTCCTTCAGTAACCCAAACTTCTACTCTCTCTCCTTTTCAGTTATCTGATTCTCACTCACTACATACTGAATATCCACCAGTGAGCTCAGCACCACATACACATGTGGTGATGCAAACCAGCAGGAGAAGTGCTACCAGGAAGCGCAGGCAGGCGGCTTTAGCCATGAGGCTCCCCCACCTCTTCAGCCTCCTGTGGGGTCTGGACATCGGTGCTCAGTGCCTCTGTAACAGATGGTCAGACTGAAAAAGAAGTCCCCAAAGCTTAAACACACATACAGCTCCAGGAGAAAAAAAAAAAAAAAAGAAAGAAAGATAGATGACATTCGGAAGAGTCTTTGCCACACCAAAAGAAATCAGGAGCAACCNACAGTACTCCAAACACTTGGCTACAACTTGCAAAACAATCTTTATTCAGCAGTCTTCCTAGGATAGGCAGGATGGCAGAAGCCAAGGGTTAAAAAAGAAAAAAAAGAATGTTTTAACCACAGGAGTAACTTGCCTTTGCCAGATGACCACCCAATGCTGCAGACTCTTCTGGGTTTCATATAAGGGCATAAACAACTTTTGTTTGTCTGAGTTCCCACCAAAGGAAACAGACTCCTGATCTCTTGAATGGCCTCCAGTGATAGATACATTTCAAGCACTTGTTTGTCCTATTATGCTCTGAAATCCTAAACAGACCTTTTATTACAGTATCTCAAATTTCAGGGCACCCAGACAGTAAACAAGCAATCAGGGAAGGAGAAGCACTTAGGAGTGTTCTCATTAGCAATACCACCCTGTTGGTAAGTAAAGAGGTGTCAGTTATTACTAAGCAAAACGGCTGGATTGCCAAAAATGCCACCACCAACTTTAAGATAACAAACCCAGTTTCATTGCTTCAAGGAAAACCCAGGTTACTCTGTACAGTTTATCCATGTTCACTTCTTGTGACGTTTCCATTAGAATGAATAGTTTTAAACACCTCTCTGCTCTAAGAATACCTCCTGCCTTCAAGAGCCTGCAGCACTGAACATGAGGTAGAGCCCAGCCTGGCTCTTCCACCCTATCCTGCTTCTCTGGGAAGCATCTCAGGGACACAGATAGCTTTCTTCTGGATTTGGTGCCACACCTGAAAGCTTGCCAAGTGCCTGTAATTCTGCTTCGAGTCCCTAATACACACAAACTGCACATCTATGAGACCCATGAATTTTGACAAACCAGGCTGACAGAAGCTTTTGGCTGCCTTAAACATTTCTGTGATCAAGGTCTCATCCTCCTCAGGATGTTAGGGGTTGGAAGGGACCCAAAGAGATCATCCAGTCCAACTCCCCTGCCAGAGCAGGACCAGACAATCTAGCTCAGGTCACACAGGAACACATCCAGACAGGCCTTGAAAGGCTCCAAAGGAGACTCCACAACCTCACTGTGCCAGTGCTCTGGGACCCTTACAGGAAAGAAGTTCCCCCTTGTGTTGAGGTGGAACCTCCTGTGCTGCTTATATCCACTGCTCCTTGTCCTACCTCAGGGAGCAAGTGAGCAGAGCCTGCATCCCCTCCCTGACACCCAGTCCTCAGATGCAGAACTTTTTCTTCTCTTCAGCATGCAGGAATAATGACCAGCCCAAACTACACAATAGCTGAAAACTCCCAGCTGGAGATGCTAATGTTTGTGATGCTACCTGACCTACCATTATTTTAACCATCCAACCCTGGCCATAAACTGACCACTCTGTCCTTGTTATAACTTAACAGCATTAGAATATAAATAATACCTTCCTCCATCAACTACTTTGTTTGACTGTTTACCACCAAACCTCTGTACCAGGTAATGGAAAGACTACCCCAGATGTTCAAGGGCCTAACAAAGCATTGCCAGAAATCAGGCCAATTCCATGAGACAGATGCAGTGCTTGGGAGAACCCTGACCCTACTTTGCTCTCCAGGACTTAAAGTCTCCATATATGTCTATACACCCTGAAAAGTCAAGGTCAGGCTCACCTTTCCTTCTCCCTACTGCATGCACTGATGGCTCAGTGCAAGCATTATCCAAGACCCTCCTTCCTTCCCCTCCACTCAGATTTAATTCCTATGCAGTAAAAAGAGATGCAGTTAAAAATATTTTGCAATTAGGCAAACAAAACAAAAAAATAATAAAGACAGAAGTGCAGCAGCATATTACTCTGAAGTCCTCAAGCAAGTTACTTGTGTCACATCACCCAACAGCATGAGATGGTTTAACTCTGGCCAAGGAAGCAGAGACACTGGATTTTGGTAAGAGGGAAGCTGTTCTCTTTGCATCACACAGGAAGGTAGGAGCTTAGAGATGAGCAGAGTCCTCTGCCCCAGAGAACTCACATTTACAGAGCATGCGCAAAAGAAAAAGGGCACAACATTAACACCAGGCAGAGCTGTTGTATTTACACAGGAAAAGATGCAGCACACCTCCTGAATCAGTGAAGATCCCTGGCTCCACGGAACTCTCCAGCCAAACACGGCCACGACACAATCAGTGAAACGCTGGGGTGATGATGACAGCAACAGCAAAAAGATTAGCAAGCAACTAAAAATTCCAGGGATGTGATCCTCCACTAGGGTGCCTGGCAGAGCTTAGCTCGCTGAGCTCACTCCACACTGGCTTACACAGGCAGAGTACTAAGAACACACAGCTCAGTCTAACTGCTTCAGAGTTCTGCTGTTATTTATTTCTGGACTACCTGTCTTAATGCAACTTTGCATAAAGCACCTCATGTCTAACTCCAAGTTATGATTAATAGTGTTTTTCTTTCAGCTCAGTTCAGCCCACTGTTTTATTCACTGCTGCTCTCACCTCTTCACCTCCTTAACTGCTTTCTTGCTTCTGGCCATCGGAATAGTTCCAAAATTGCTGTTCTTTGTTCAAAAAAAAGACTGCTATTGTAACAGAAGCTAAATTAAAAACCTCATGCCACGAACAAGGGCACACTGAAAGTGGCAAAAGGCCAAATAAAGAGAGGGAGATTTGTTACTTTTTCTTCCCAATAGGATTAAGAAAAATGTACAAGATGTAAAAAAGAGGTTCCAACCCTTTTCCCTGGTGTATGAGAACATGAAGGAGACTCCAACACTCCCTACAAGTCACTTCTCAGAAGAGCCAATGTAAAAATAGTAATTTCTTACATGGCTAACACAAGGATAGTAGTGATGACATCATCAGCACCTCTTTGGATCACATCTGTCTCACAAATCATTGTATCTTCCTGGCAGCCTTGCAGCACAGGTGAACAACTCTGTTCAAGGTCTCACTGGGAAGAATGTAGGTGGTATAAGTAATGGCATCTTTGCCATCTCATCAGAGCAGATCGGCAGAGATGTAGGCCACCTTCCCCTTTCATCCCCCAAGTGGTCTTTTTCAGATGGGGCAGCTGGGAAAGGAGATTTGTCTTGCACCCATACAGAAACTTACTGTCTGCTGGGCACATTCACTGCTTAAAGGGGGAAAAAAAAAAAAAAAAAAAAGAGACAGCAGCATCATAAATATCTGGAGTTACGTCTCCAAGACCCTCACCTTCCTCATACACATGGTGACCACCAGAGCAGAAAGGCTGTGGGGCCAGGACCTTGTTTGCTTCGGGGCACATAAAAAAAAACACACAGGAGAAGGCAAGGTAAGCAGCACATGGGAGAAAGCAATGTTTCAGTACTGTCAGTTGTCTCAAGGATGACATAAACAAGCTTCCCCTTCTCTCCCCTGCATCTCTACTGTCTGCAAAAACAACAAAACAAACAAAAGGGAAACAAACAGAAGTTTCCTGTGACAACAAACCTTTCCACGAATGGGTTTTTTTTGTTCCTGACCAGTGAGAACCCATGGAAGGAGGGAAAGATTATTAATACTCACTGTACCTGGAAAGGGCCAGACACCAAGGTAACCAAGAGGTAACATCTAAATGTCAAGAGCTGCACCCAAGTGCAGGACAAGGTATCAGATGTATAACCCAAAGGGTTTATCTTACTGTCCTAACCCTCGCAGCTCTCTAGTGCTGAAGGCTTGAAATGCAGTGTGAAAGAAAAACACAACAGAACCATCTCTGAACTTAAAACCCTCACCAAACCCCTGAGTATGCATTAGGAGGGCCAAAGATCTCCCTGTTGACGTTGACATTTTAAGTACGGGAGGGGGAGCAACAACCCCTCCAAGAAACAAACCAGCAACCACTTTCAGTTAATAATGAAACAACACATTAAAAATAGAAATGTAGGACTGGAGAGCCTTTAATGCCCCGTTGAGTATTCAGGGGCAGCAGTAAACAAGGTGCTGATATACTTTACACTGCAAACAACCTTAGTGGTGAGCCAAATGGGATGAGCCCCAAATCAGAGTGAAATTTCAATGCATGAAGTTTAACTGTAAGATAAGGGAGCGTAATCAAATTACACCACAAATAGGTCCATTCATCGGTAAGCATTATCGCAGAGAGAGGATTGAATTACAGCTTGGAACAAAACAATTTAAGAAATAAAAAGCAAATGTATTATCTATTTATTATTTTCCTACTGCCAAAGAACATTTCCCACCTTGGTACAAGAACGCTATTTGAGATGAATCTGGGCAGAAACTGAAATACCAATTATGAGGCTGGAAAAACAAGAAGAGTTAGAGCTGTGCTATTTACATTCCTATTCCTCTTTCTGAATAGAGCAACAAAGTCAACAAGCTAAGTGAAGGCACAAGAATATGCAATTGCAGTTCAAGTTGTTTTGCTGTGAAAGGCCTAGGCAGCTTTACACACTCAATGAACTGGCCTGAACGGGTTTGTTTTTTTTTTTCCTCCCCTTAAGAAAGAATAAAATTCTCACAGTGCCTTCCACTCCGGTTTTCTTTTCTTCTTTTCTTTTTTTTTCTTCCTCTTTTTTTCCCCGAAAGCTATCACAATCCATGTTACTCAATACCACGATTTTTAAAGAGAACCAAGTGCAAGGCATGCATTGCCCCCCCTGTCCTCTCCCAATCTGGCAGCACTGCAAAAGCACCTTTTGGAACAAACACGCGTGTGGAGGATTCGCTCTCAGGGAGTGCTGCAAGGAACAACAACCGGGGAGTGGGGGGGGGGGGGGGGCGGG
>WBNM01017442.1:116794-145416 GCA_013399055.1 Ramphastos sulfuratus | reverse complement strand
AGAAGGCGAGGAAAAAAAAAACCAAAATCCAACAACAACAGAAAAACACCACCACTCCTCCTCCTCTGGTTGCTGTTTTTGCCTTTGTTGTCCGGCGGTCGCCCCGAGCCCGCCGCCTGCCCCGGCCGGCCCCCGGCCCCCCACCTGTTTTCATTCAGCCGCTCTCGGCCGAGCGCAGCGGCCCGGGAAGGGCAGCGGGAGCAGCACCGGGGGCTGCCCTCCGGCGCCACGGGGGGACCCCAAACTCCAGCGCCGAGACCCATCACCATCTCCTGACACTTGGGATGGGGAGGTGTCCCCACTCGCCCCTCCGCTAACCCTGTCCTCTAACGAGGTGGGTGTCCCCTCTCATCCCGGCACCCTGGCTTCTCGCAAGGAGGGGTGTCTCCTCATCCACCCCAGCACCCTGCCGCTTTGCAAGAAGGGTGTCCCCCCAACTCCGGCACCCTGCCCCTCTGCGGGAAGGAGGCTACTCTACCCCCTTGCAAGGAGAGTGCCCTCCATCCCAATACCCTGCCTCCTTGCAAGGGTGCCCCTCACCCCAGGACTGTCCCTTTGCAAGGAGTATTCTCCGTCTCGAAATCTGCTTTTTTCCAAGGAGGGCTCCCCCCCATCCCCATCGACCCACCCCCTTACGAAAAGGAGGCTGCCCTGCTCCCTCGCAGTGAAAGTAACCCCCCCCAGCCCCTTCGCAGAGGCAGTGGATGCCCCCCAGCACACTGCCCCAAGGCAGTGTTATCCACCCCAAACACCCTGCCCCCTCGCAAGAAGAGCGTCCCCTACTCAGCACCCTGGCTNGGCCGGCGGGGCGCGGAGCGGAGCCGGGCAGGGAGGCAGCGGAGCCCGGAGTGCCGAGCAGCTGGTGCTCGCTGGAACAAACAACTTGCCACTCAAGCGCGGCCCAGCGCGCCTGCGCAGCGCCCCGCCGCATGCCGGGCCTTGCAGTCCGCCCGCCGCCGCCGCGGGACGGCTCCGCTGCCGGCACCGAGTGCTGCGCGCTGCCCTAGCCCTGCCCTGGGGAGGAGAAGCCTGGGCAGCGCTGCCCACCGCTTCTGCCTTCGGAGGCGGTTTGCACCGCTCAAATAACTAGAAAGTAAGCATATTTATTAGCAGCGTCCCTAAGCGCCCAGCCTGCCTGCTCGGGTGCGTTTCTGTTGCACCTTTCGCTGGACTCGGGCCGGGGCGGCGGGGGGGCACAGGGGGCATCTGGAAAAGCTTCCACAACCCAAGAGGCAGCAGAAAGGAGAATTTCAGAAGTTTGTGGGCAGTGGGGAAATACACTGGTCTTACCCTCTTCATCCTTTTGCGTGGCAGATGGGGAGTCTTCGTCCATCTCCCTGTGCGGCAGAAGTAGGGTGGAAAGAAACGCGCTTTGCATGACACTGACACCGAGGTGAACTCCGCAGTTCTTAAGAACGCAAAACTAGCCTTGTGTGTATGACAGCTGGTGGTGTGGAAGGGTGAATGGCCTCGACAAGGTGATTGAAGGGAAGTAGGAATGCACAGACCTTCAGCACCCCAGAAATTAGATCTGCTCTGCCACTGGGAGTGCCACGGGGCTGGCACCAGGATGCTGACCCCAGCTGTGAGCGCTGGCTCCTCTGCACTGAGCCCTGCTGACACTGTGCAGGCTAAACCAGGGATTAAACTCAGGCTTGGGGCATTCTTAACATAGGACTTGGGCCATAAACTCAATTTTAGCTTCTGTGCATGGTTCCCTCTGACTTCAAGTCACGCTGATTCTGCCATGAATATGACAACACCAATGCCACCTAGACCACCATGACACCTTTCATTAGATCTCAAACAGGCTTTGTAAAGACCATCAATAGCAACCCTCCTGTTGTCCACACGGGGAAACTGAGGCACAGGATGTGCCCAAGGGCACAAGATCAGAGCTCATTTAGCCCTGCTCCGGGCCACTCCTCTATATACAGAAGGCAAAGCTTCTGCAGCTGTAAATGAAGCTTTTAGGGCCTTTGCTCTTGAGGCAGAAACTCTTCAAACACAGTTCTGGAGGCAAGCTTCTAAAACTAGGTTTTCAAACCCTTTCTACTCTGTTAGTTCCCATTGCATGTCTGTNTGTCCCCCCAACTCCGGCACCCTGCCCCTCTGCGGGAAGGAGGCTACTCTACCCCCTTGCAAGGAGAGTGCCCTCCATCCCAATACCCTGCCTCCTTGCAAGGGTGCCCCTCACCCCAGGACTGTCCCTTTGCAAGGAGTATTCTCCGTCTCGAAATCTGCTTTTTTCCAAGGAGGGCTCCCCCCCATCCCCATCGACCCACCCCCTTACGAAAAGGAGGCTGCCCTGCTCCCTCGCAGTGAAAGTAACCCCCCCCAGCCCCTTCGCAGAGGCAGTGGATGCCCCCCAGCACACTGCCCCAAGGCAGTGTTATCCACCCCAAACACCCTGCCCCCTCGCAAGAAGAGCGTCCCCTACTCAGCACCCTGGCTGGCCCTCGGAAGGTGGGACCCCCTCCCCCAGCCTCCTCGCAAGGTGGGAAACACACACCCCCCCGGCCCAACACCCTGCCTCCTCGCAAGGTGGCAACCCCCCTCAGCACCCCGCTCCTTGCGAGGAGACCCCCCCTCCCAGCACCCGGCCCCCTTGCAGCGCAAACGCCTCCGGCCCCCGCGCTGCCCCCTCCCCAGCACCTACCTCGTCTTGGAGGACAGGAAAGCAAGTTTGATTAATCCATAGGTAAACAACTGGATGCTCTCCTTGGCTATGCTGGCCACTCTGAGCCTGTGCTCTAGGATGTGCAGTTCCATCTTTTCCTCTTTCTCATTTGTAGTTCATCTATCCCTGGGGTTTATTTTGTGTTTTTGAATGGGGAGGGGGAGGGGGGCTGTTATTGTCGGTGCCTTTTTTTATTATTANATCCTTTTGCGTGGCAGATGGGGAGTCTTCGTCCATCTCCCTGTGCGGCAGAAGTAGGGTGGAAAGAAACCTGCTTTGCATGACACTGACACCGAGGTGAACTCCGCAGTTCTTAAGAACGCAAAACTAGCCTTGTGTGTATGACAGCTGGTGGTGTGGAAGGGTGAATGGCCTCGACAAGGTGATTGAAGGGAAGTAGGAATGCACAGACCTTCAGCACCCCAGAAATTAGATCTGCTCTGCCACTGGGAGTGCCACGGGGCTGGCACCAGGATGCTGACCCCAGCTGTGAGCGCTGGCTCCTCTGCACTGAGCCCTGCTGACACTGTGCAGGCTAAACCAGGGATTAAACTCAGGCTTGGGGCATTCTTAACATAGGACTTGGGCCATAAACTCAATTTTAGCTTCTGTGCATGGTTCCCTCTGACTTCAAGTCACGCTGATTCTGCCATGAATATGACAACACCAATGCCACCTAGACCACCATGACACCTTTCATTAGATCTCAAACAGGCTTTGTAAAGACCATCAATAGCAACCCTCCTGTTGTCCACACGGGGAAACTGAGGCACAGGATGTGCCCAAGGGCTCATTTAGCCCTGCTCCAGGCCACTCCTCTTCCCTATATACAGAAGGCAAAGCTTCTGCAGCTGTAAATGAAGCTTTTAGGGCCTTTGCTCTTGAGGCAGAAACTCTTCAAACACAGTTCTGGAGGCAAGCTTCTAAAACTAGGTTTTCAAACCCTTTCTACTCTGTTAGTTCCCATTGCATGTCTGTATTTCTCCCCTGGACATGTCTGTTCTTCCTCTGCCCGTGGCCACTTCTGAAAGGCTCTCTTAATTTTCTTATATCCTAAAAGGAAATACTTGAAGTTGGAAGGATCCATATCAATGGTTATTCAAAATCACTCAGAGGAAAGGCAACAACAACAATTTACAAAATTAAGCAGAGATTTGATAAGCCTATGAAAACTGAGGAGCTGTTTTCCTTTGTTGCCTCACACAAGTTCAGCTGACTGTAGGCACTGCATTTTAGGAAGCTGAAGAGGATTTTTAGTTTGCCTCCACTGCCAGTTCAAGGTCCTGGTCTTCAGAGCTCTGAATCCGTGCCCAGCAACACGAAGTGTGTGCACCTGCACCTACAAATCACAGAGATATCTGCGTTCCTCTGGGACAGTGCAGACCACAGAGTCCAGAAGGAAGCAGCCAGGGACAAAACATGCACCGCCAAGGTTGCTGTGAGCTTCCAGAGGAAATCAGACAAATGCAGCCTGAATCACTTCTGGGAAACGCTGCAAAAGTTTTCTCATTTACAAGATTTTTCCACCATAATCAGGTCGACATTCACAACATCACTTTGTCCCCTTCCCACATAGAGAAGAAACTATGCTGCCCCAAGCAGAGCTTTCTCAACCCAGAGAGGCCAAACACTCCAGGAAGGCCACCAGGGATTATGCTATTAACAGTCTAATTACCACAGAAAATGCTTACACCAAACAATGAGAGATGGTAGAACAGACCCAAAGGTAAAAATCGGTGGGGACCTTTTGAAGCAGGCAAATCATCAGAGACTTTGTTCTGCCTGCAGGGAAAGAGAAAAGAGGCCCTAAATTAGTCATCTGGATTTACTAAAAAAAAAAAAAAAAAAAGAATCGAGCAAACAAGCAGAAAAAAAAAAAAATTCCCCCAAACCCACAAAACACAAAAATACTTCTATATTTTGCAAGTTTACATCTGGTGCTCTCCAAAAAGGCAATCTCTTGCCTGGGTCTGTTCATCTGCTTTGGTTTTCCAAGTCTTTCAGAGAAGTCCTGAAGGCCTCTTTGGGCTGGAAACACAAACCTCACGGCTGCGTGAACCTTCACATAGTTGACTGCAGGAAGCATTAGGAAAATAGAAAGCCCTACCAACACCCAGCCTCGTTTTCTACACTTTGGGGGGAAAAAAAAAAGTAAAGAAAAAAAAAAAAAAAAAAAAAAAAAAAAAAAAAAAAAAAAAAAAAAAAAAAAAAAAAAAAAGAGAAAAAAAAAAAAAGAGAAAAAAAAAAGAAAAGGAAAAAAACAAAAAGAAAATTGCCTAGCTCAGCACAGGCAAATTTTTCAAGAGCAGGCGACCTGGCAATTAGCCAAAACACTATTAAGTGCCCCATCCTCCAACTGTCATTAGTATTCAGATCTCTCTTCCCCTTGTTGCCAGGTACACCTGGGAGATTCCACGCAGAGAGCAGCCTAGAATGTGTTATTATTATATATAACATGGTATAATATCTTTTGATTATTGCAATTTTAAGTTTTCCATATTTTTTGCAACTCTAAGGACTGACTTGGCCCAGCCACAGAGCAAGGGACCTGTTGTGCAAGATGATGTAACCACACTCTTTTATTAAAACCAAAACCCATTCCCTGCCCACACAGCTTCCAGTGTCAGTTACCACAGTGCATGCTGGGCAGACAGAACAAAGAAATGGGGAGAAGGGACAAGAAAACAAGAAGATGAGATAGCAGCAAAACAAATCTCAGAATGAGGACTAAGGACCGTGAGTCATCTCCTGCCTGGATGGAGAGCAGAGCACTTATGAGCCATCATAAGTAGATGAGATTTCTCAGTGCTCTGGGTCAGATGCCACCCACTAAGCACAGTGTGGATTTCAAAGCCTTGAAGCTAGAGGTGCTGGGGAGTTCCCCAGCAGAAGAATGCAAGCTGTACTTGGAGCGAGGGGCAGTTTTCAGATACCTCAACTTCTGGTCATGATCACAAGGACCTTCTTATTGGTGAGCGGGGTGAGAGCCAGCTCCTGTTTGCCCTGAGGCAGAGTTTGCCTAGAAGTCTGCTTTCATCAGACCCCATCAGGAGTTCTGTGTGCAGTTCTGGAGCCCCCAGCACAGGGAGGACATTGAAGTGTTGGAGTGGGTCCAGAGGAGGGCCATAAAGATGCTCAGAGAGCTGGAGCAGCTCTGCTATGAGGATAGGCTACAAGAGTTGGGGTTCTGCAGCCTGGAGAAGAGAAGGCTTCCAGGAGACCTTAGAGTAGCCTTCCAGTATCTGAAGGGGGCTACAGGAAGGCTGGGGAGGGACTATTGACAAGGTCTTGTAATGACAGGACAAGGGGCAATGGGTTTGAACTGGCAGAGAGGAGATTGAAACTGGATGTTAGGAGGAAGTTGTTTGCAGTGAGGGTGGTGAGACACTGGCACAGGTTGCCCAGGGAGGTTGTGGCTGCTCCCTCCCTGGAGGTGTTCAAGGCCAGGTTGGATGAGGCCTTGAGTGACCTGTTCTAGTGGGAGGTGTCCCTGCCTATGGCAGGGGGTTGGAACTGGATGATCTTTGAGGTCTCTTCCAACCTTACCATTCTATGATTCTATGATTAAGTGAGATCCTCAGAAGGAATGCTGTGTTGTATGGCTAACCTGAGCTCCAGAAGATTTTTTTGCCTCGGACATTTATCTCAGCAGCAACCAAGGCCAGCCAGGGCCAGCCAGGTACAGGTCACCAACAGCCTCTTGCGAGTCTGAAATTCGTCTGAACGTGAAGTTTCTCATCGAGCACACTGCAATCCAACAGCCAAGTTTCTGCATGCAGATTGCTTCCAAAGCAAACTGAAACACTCACCAACAAGCAGTGCTCCAGGAAACAGAAATGTATTAAAAAAAAAAAAAAAAAGCATGGAAACAGTTTAGGTGAAAGGAATGTAATTACGCACTGTAATTACGCCCTGTGATGAACGGTTCACGGAGATCAGCACTGTGCACAGAGGGAAAAGAAAGGAGAATGTCTAATCACGTGAGTCATCATGCTTTATGCACTTATTCCAAACTACAGCAGGATATTTAAGTATTATTTTATTTAGGTGGTGGAAGGAAGTTCTGAGATCATTTGTGGCTGTCTCCTGATACCATAAAAAGGCCCCAGATCACTACATCTAGTTCTCAAAAGATGAAGCTAGGGTAACTTTTTACATATCGATTTAAACATGCAGTATCTACATTTTTTTTGGCAATAAAACCTCATTAAAAAGAAAAAAAATCAGATTAAATTATCTCACACAATTTGTGCCACATTGCACTGCTGCAAACCTAACATTGCTCTGCCGTTGGCAGAATTATGCTTTTCTTTCAGAAACATCTGAAGTTCAACAGCATCTTGACCTCTGACTAGAGCTTGTAACAGCTTCTAAGATATAAACCAGGAGATAATACAAGCCCTAATGGGAATGATGTAATGGCAATACCCTGGATAAATATGCCCAAGGCAAGATGAATCCAGTGTCACAGTTGTTTATACTGGCATTTGCTTTGCTGCAGTAGACAGAGCATATGAAGTTCTTAGCACATCCGTAGCTCTGGTGTGAAACTGGGGTCAGAATGTGCATTTGTGGGGTCCCTTTCAGCCTCAGTACACATGGGACACAGCAATCTGTTCTAGCTCCCAAGCTCTGAGAGTACTTTTTGAATGCAGACTGTGTTTAAAACTGTAAGGACTGGAGGTGTCTTCAGGTCAGTTGCTGGTTTTGACCAAAAGGAAAGACAGGACATTTCTTAACAGCCTTAACCAGTTTACTCTGAGAGAGAAGTTACTAAGTAACTATAATTATCCTGGAGCTCCTCGCTTAAGTTAAACAGCCCTTTCTGACCCAAGGAGGGTAATGCTTCTTTAGACAAACAGGTAAACAAAGGCACAGAGAGGCAGGCAGTGAACCAAGGTCACACCATTAGTTATTATCATTTTGAAAGTACAACTCATAGGCCACTGCTTGATCAGGAGACTTCTGTGGGGTTGTCTGAGGCAGACTGACAGTATAAGTTTACAAACTGCTATCTTACACTCCAGTGACAATTAGTCACTTCTGAAAAACAGAGTAAGTTCTTTAAGAATAATCATGTGTAAAACATTAAATAATAATTTTTTAAAAGAAAAAAAAAGAAAAAAAAAGCTTCCCAATTGGTAGCTTCTGGGCTTGCTTGTGAAAAATTACCCATTTGTTTAATTGAAAAGAGCAATTTATCAGGCTAATTTCCTTCTAGCATCCAGAGACCTTTCAAAACTTGATTGCAGTTAATGTGCCAGTGTTTCAAAGCATTTTATTCAACTATCAAACAAGCTAATGAAGACCTTTAATTTACTGTTGAACTACAAAGTGGGCTGAGCAGGTCAGACATTTCACGCTCCCAGGGCAGCAGAGGTGCGGAGGAGACTCTGCTGTTGCATGGGCTCCTCAGAGAGGTGCAGATGTCCTGCACAAGAACTGGGGAGGCCAGCCAGTAAAAGGATGTGCAGAGGCAGCTCCCACTCTATGTGCAAGGCCACATTACCTTTAACCTGATTAGCACCAAAGAGCTCCAATTAAACGCTCCCAAGTCAGCTTGCAAATGGAGATTGTACTACTAAATACCTTGTTCAGGAAGGACAAAACCTTACATCTTGGTTCCCCCACCTGTACTACATGCTTTGGTGACACCTAGCAGCTACTGTCCTAGAAGAACAGAAAACAATGGGATCCCCAGTACTGGGCTGTGAAAAGGAAGCTTTGGCATTTGTAATCATTGTTATGCAGCCTCTGGTTAGAAGAGATGAAACTGCTTGTACTTGTCACGTGTACCAGCTACCAACTGCAGTGTCAGCCAACTGCAAGGAACTCACCTAAGCTCAGTAGCCCTCAAAATGTCACACTAGTATTGTCTCCATCTAAAGCAAACAAAATTTGCTCAGCTTTGACCTGTGAGGAGCCAAGCACAAATATTCAGTCTTGGTATTTTGCTTCAATTCCTCGTTCTCTTAGTGAGTGGCTAAGAAATGTTGTCCATGTCCTTGGAGATGCAATGGCTACAGCCACTCCCCTGAATCCCTCATTCTTGGTTACACCTAAATGCATTAACCAGTTTCATTTATGACTTTACTGGAAACATTAAAAACATGGGAGGTAAAACTGTTAACAAAAGGAGGAAAGGCAGTGCATGTAATAAGACATCACATGAAGTAGAAGCCGAAAGTTTCCTAGGCAAGATGCTGATCACACTGATTCACTGCTCAGGGGAGCTACTTAAACCTGGTTGCTGCAATAAGCATCATTGAAACAGACCCAGTTCAGCCCAACAGCTCTACACAAAGCCAGGTGAAATGACTAAAGTCACGTCCACTTCATGAAGGCTGAAAATCATTGTTGATGCAAAGCAAAACCAGCATGGCTCAGGATGTGGGAAGGACGTCTTCACAGCTACTAGAAGGTGTTAAAGGTGACCTCATCTTCTCATTACCTTCTGATGCTGAAATAGGCAATTGGAGAAAATGCCACCTCCTGTTTTCCCCCCCTGCCCCCGCCAGCCTCCCTAAAGATCAACACATCTGCAAACACATTCTGCAAAGTAAGGGAAGAAAGCCAGATTGTAGCCTGCCTTATCTCTTCTGCCTTGCTAAATGTATTTCAGGCCTCGAGCATCACATGACTGTACATAACGTGTGGCTACAATAACTAATGTGGCTTTCATAACGGATCAGCAGGGATCAGCAATGTTGAACAAACACTCTTATTTGCAAAAGCACCTTCCCAGCCCATGAAGCAGGTGACCTTGTCTCCCAAGGGTTACAGTGGGAAGTTAATGATCTGCAAATTAAGGATTAGAAACATGTACAAAATTTATCTGCGGTTTCCCCTTAACCTCCCAGTTTTGCACCAAATCAAACAAATGCTGTCAGTGCTCCATAGAAACCTTGTGCAATAAAAGAGGCCAGCTCCTGACAGTGCAGAAGGCTGTGCACAGTGCATTTTCTGCAAGAAGGCATCTGGTAGAGTCAAGATTTGATGAAAAAGCATAGATTAGTGAAAAGCATAGATCAGTGTCACGTTCAATGTCCTTCATTGCATCTCCAAATGAAGAACATAATTTCTCTCACATAGTCCTACCCAGTCCCATGGTAGATTGGGTAGGACTCCCCAGCAATTTGAGGTCTACTGGAGACCACTCCCAAAGCTGTTAACGTATTCCATAAGAGTTTTCTACATGCTGCTCTAGTGGGAGGTGTCCCTGCCTATGGCAGGGGGTTGGAACTGGATGATCTTTGAGGTCCCTTCCAACCTAAACCATTCTATGAGTCTATGATTCTATGCTGCAAAGTTCCCATTGTACAGCACAAAATCCTGTATGTCCTGCTGGACCACAGGATTCAGGTGTTCAGAAGATTTAATTCTGGATGAGATGCCACAATGAAAACATTCCCTGCACGTTGCCTCTCACACTCTCACCAAATGAAATCCCCTGTCACGATGGTGAGGCAGTGTTATTTGCCCATGTATCCATAGAGCAGCCTTATATAGACACACAAGGCAGGAGCCCTCTGACCATGCCATGCTTCTTTTACAACTGGTGTAGCTAAGCTGGGCTTGCAGGGTTTTGCCACTTCCATTTGAGGACCTCTTGTGTCTCTTGGTCGGTATGGCCCCTTATTGAATCATAGAGTCATAGAATGGTAAGGTTGGAAGGAGACCTTAAGAATCATCTAGTTCAACCCCCTGCCATAGGCAGGGACACCTCCCACTAGTACAGGTTACTCAAGGCCTCATCCAACCTGGCCTTGAACACCTCCAGGGAGGGAGCAACCACACTCTCCCTGGGCAACCTGTTCCAGTGCCTCACCACCCTCACTGTAAAGAACTTCCTCCGTTGAGTCTTGGGGCATTTTTATTTCACTTTAGGGGCCTGTGAACACCATGCTCCTTCCTCACTAGGGGGTTCTGGCACTGGCAATGCATTCATTGCTGTTGAAGCTGGCTTTAGAAGTTGCAGCCTGCCCTAAGGCACCAATTCCTGCACATTTGCTGTGCTAGTCAAAGCTTTTGTCTGGTTACAGGACTGACAGGGAGCTCCTGTGGCAGAATTTCAGCAAAGAGGAGGAAACAGCGAATATTTTAAATCCAGCCTAATGTTTGCCCTCTTTAAGAGAAGCTGAGGCAAGCTGGCAGGAGTCCCAGTTAGGCAAGGCAGCTTTGCTGAGACAAAGCAGGGCCTGTTGGTCATTTGTCTGTAAGAGGTGGAGGGCCTGAACCAGCATGTCCAGGTCTCTCTTGGCAGGAGCTCTGACAGGGAAGGCTGCCTGGTCTCTAACAGTCTCCATTTCTTTCAACCTCCATCTCCTAACAGCATCCATTCCCTCCTGTTCATCTTCTTCAGAAGGGTCTTTTTTAGAACACGATTACTTTGGTACAAATGAACCCTTCTGGAGTGATTTGGAAGATAAAGCCCAGTTATTTCCACAGCCTCTAACATGGGATCTTCCTTGGAGTATCTCAAACCTTTTGATTCCAGACAGCACACTCCACCAAACACTTCTCTTCTTGCCTCTCATACTAGTCTAAGATTTTTAACCCGTTGTCATCCCTTGAGAACAGGATACAGCAGCATGCACAACTGTTCCCCTGCACCCTCTGGAGTTTACTACCAGAGACAGAGCAAAACCAAACTGAAGAATGTACTAAAGAGATATAAAAATAACTGCAGAGTCAGGAAATGTGCACATGTGCCTGCACAAGACCTGCTTCTGTAACACTTGGAGTCATGTACAATTGCTTCAGGCTCCAATTTGCAAGTGCAAAAAAAATCATTGAAATGTCATATCTATCAACAGGGCACCTCCACAGGGAACCAGAAGCATGTTTTCACATCCAGATTGTCTGTTCCACCATAGTAGCCAGGGAATACTTTCTGCTTGGTTTAAACACCATATTTGTAGATCCATAGATGCTGAAGGAAACGAACGCAGCGAGGAACATAACGAGCTACAGAACTGGACCATCTTGCCTTGGATCTGACAGTAGCAAATGGCTGATGGCAGAATGTAAGGATGAGGTATTTTTGTAGCCTCTTCTGCTGCACTCTATCTAGTGTATAACAGGTACAAACCCTCTCATTCTTCTGAATCACTCGGTAAACCATGAGGCTTTATTTTAAGAGCAAAATCTCAGCAGTCATTTGAGTGCCCCGAGGAACTAAAGCTGAATTGAGGAACAAAGAGCCTTAAGACAGCAGGGGAAAAAAACCAAAACACTGAGATTTTAAAATGGAACATTACAAACACTGAAAACAAGCAGACTAAAGAAATGGGACAGTGAGGCACACAGGAGCAAGTGGAAGGAGGCAGAGTCATCTGCATTTAGCTGCTCAGAAAGTTTGCTTTACACAAAACATTTCCACTCCTAGGCTTAAACTGTGGCTTTGCTGCTGGCCCCAACAAAGAAAACAGCAACAACAGCATGAAGAATGTTCCATCTTTGGGGATCAAGAGAGAAATCCAGACAGAAGGTTCTGTATTATTGTCAAACATAGCCCCCTCCCAACTGCTTTCTGTCCCCCTGCTACAACCATCCATGTCTTTGTCTGGAGAGCTGACAGGTTTAAATAGAGCATATAAAACTGCCTGTTTCCAAGCCCCCATTTCTGCCAGCATGTAGCAGACTTCTTTACACTCAGAGTCACTTGTTCAGATTTCAGTTTTGATTACTTCAGGGCTGTGTTTCATGCTATGCTGTTATTTATTTTAATGAACTCTGCCTACTCTATCATTTGGTTCAAACTAGAAGATCTTAGGTGCTGTTACACTACGCAGAAATTCAGGATGATACAGCAAAGTAACCTAAATGGAATGAGGCCAAACAACATGTAATCATGTCTAACAAGGAGGGAGGGTGGAGAGTGCAGAGGGGGGATGGGTGGGGAGAAGTGGAGATGCAATAAATACTGTGCACAGAAAACCAATGCTTCTTGCTATAGATGAGGCCTGACAAACAAACGGGAGGACAACTCTGGCTGAGAGGGGAGAGCAAGATCCTGGCGATCAGGTGGATGGACAGGGAAAGGCATTTTCTCAACTAGCAGCTGATTTTTCTTTGGTACTGGCTTGTTTTCACAAGGGAGGAAATGTAGTCCTAGAGGAGGAACCCAGCAATAAATTGCTCTTAGAGTTTTTGCTCTTTTTTCCCCCCCACAACTACCAGAAAGCAGAAAAGGAAAACCAAAAACAGAGTTACACCAAGAAGAGAGACTCCAAATAGTTACCTACTTCCTAATCTGCTTCTTACCTGAGGACTAAGCCCTCTCAGCTCTTGGCATTCACTAGAGTCTTCCTTACCTCTTTTCTCATGTAATACACATTCATTTCTTACTCTAAGTGGAGTGAGTAGGCAGTGCTCTGTGATCTGCTTCTCGAGTAGAGCTAGGAGGGGGATAAACTTCTGAGCAGAGATAATACTGAATGAGGCTGGCTGTTTGCAGAACAAATAGGCAAGTTAAAGGTAAGGCAATGTATTTGCCAGAATATTTCACTGCTTTTGATCCAGTAGGTTGAATGACAGAAAGGTGTCTGCGCTGGAATAATTTATCCCAAGGGGAAATGATTGTGGAATAAACTAGTAGACAGCATCAGTTTAACTTAGGAACACGCAAAAAGAACGAAGAGCAGGAGCTAATGAAGCTTAAGGAAGAGCAGAAGTCCTAGAGGCTTTTATTCCTTCCTCATGCAGCAACCACACTCATGGAAACACTTTATGTTGTTCTCCAAATTCTTGGACGTGAACCTATAACTAAGCATACCAGAACTCCCCCTACTGAGAAGCTACCACAACCACAACTAAATATTTGGGGAATTTCTTTGGCTGAAGTCTTCTCTGTTGGAAAGTGCTGATTTGCTGAAACCAAAACTTTCTGTGGAAAAAGATCAGCTTCAGTGAAACATTAGCTGGGAAGGGGTTCTTGTGCTCACAGTGCTTGGCAAGACCAGGCAGATGCAGCATTCCTCCTGGGCTTTTGCACTGTCCATATACTGCAGGGTCAGACAGACCAGCAGACAGATGTACAAACACAAACCACAAAGGGTAACCTCTTTAGTATGGAAGGCTGGGTTTGGATGAGGTGTTTCAACCTGGTCTTTCCCTCTGGGCTGCTACCACATGGGAAGGGGGCTGGTTCCTGTCTCTGTATCTTTCTTCCAAGGACAGACATCAGCACTTTGGTTTTCTTTCTCAAGGAGAGAACAAGCAAGAAGACAAAAGCATGAAACTTCCCATGAAACAAGGACTCTGTTCTCACTCTCTCATTTAACACAAATGATATCACTGCACTCACACTGGGGACTTGGCAATCATTTTGGCTCAAGAAAACTAAACAAACACAACCAAAACCTTGTGACTCTGTGTGATAGCACTACATTTAGAAAGATTAAGCATGAGGCTCAGAATGAAAGAAATCCTGCCTTGCTGTCTCCCCTTCAGCTTGAGTCTCCTCACATACACACCTCCACACTGCTTGCCAGCACCATTTCACTACATCACTGCAACAAGGTACAAGCTGAGCCCCCTGACTTGCAGAATAGCATTTTCTGATGATGTTTAAGAGCCCTAAAAATCTGTCTAAAAATGCTAGATCCTCTTACTCTGTCTGCAGTTAAGATTTGATTTGAAATAATCCAACTGCAGGAAGTTTTGGGGTCTTTTTCCTAACCCTGATGGAAAACAAAAAGGTTTTTTCTGCTTCTTAAATCTTCTTCTGTGCTATAGCAAGCAATTAGATTGTTTGAACTCCCTTCCCAAACACCTCAGGCCCTATATATACCAAGGACTTTTTTTAAAGTGCAAGGAAGTGTCCCACTTGCTTAGATAATCCAGAGTAAATACTTCCAGGCTTTGTAGGAAATGATGCTTGCCTATAGGTTTCTGACTAACAGTAGGAGAAAGATCCATAATATAATCCTGTGAGGCTTAATTCAGTCAAAGCTTCAAAGCCAGATTTTGGCACACTTGTCATCTCCATATTTAGAACCATTGACACATATTTACAGCTTTTAAGTCTGCTCCTTCCCAACTTTCAGTCTAAGCATTTCCTTGAAACCACAGAAATATCCATGACAAATTAGAAGATATGCATCAACCAACTGGTCACAGGAGGCTTCATGATAGACAAGGAGAATATTTACTATTGCACTCTTGTCCAACACAGAGGCAAAGATTTACCTTTATCAGAAAGGTATCTTGCTAGTAGTGCAGCTTTGGCAGGGACTCAGATGGCTTCATAATGAGGCTACTGCTGCAAAGCTTAGAGTGGTTTGGGTTTTTTTTTCTTTTTGTCACTCAAAAAAGGAAAAAAGAATTTCTGGTCAAGTGCCTTTGGTGCACATTATAAGAAATTATTACAACTTTGGGTTTCTTTTTGCCCTNCCTGCCTATGGCAGGGGGTTGGAACTGGATGATCTTTGGTCCCTTCCAACCTTACCATTCTATGATTCTATGACTCCTTCTGGAGAGAATGGCAGTGTTGAAGCTTTGAGAAGACAGAAGGAAGGTTGCCCCTCAGACATAGCATAGTTGCATCTCTTACATCTGGTTTTATCTGCTCCAGCAGCAGGTGGATCAAATGTAGGCAGTCAGGATATCATTGTTGTCACTTCCATGCTATGGCAATTTGGTGCAAGTCCATACCATTGTTGTCACTTCTATGTTATGGCAGTTTGGTGCAAATCCATAGCATTGTTGTCACTTCTATGCTATGGCAATTTGGCACAAGCCCATAACATTGTTGTCACCATGTTAAGGTGCAAGTCCCTCTTTGGAAGCTGGTATGAAATACTCTTAACTCCACCAGACTTTCCTGGGGTCATACAAGTATGCACCAGCTCTGAATTCCAGGCTTTATCTACCAGTTTGATGTGTGGAAACAAAAGGAGATTTAAGGAAAAGACCAATATCTTTCTGTAGTTATTCCATTGTTTTCTTTCTTGTACCTATTTACAGATGACTTACTAAACTGTGGTGTCATAATTAACGGAAGGGCTGGTTTCTCCTATGCTAACCTCTCACTTTGTGCAGCAGTTGCATCTAAAATAGGGTGAGAAATACAGATTTACTGCAGAGTACTGAATCTGCAGTCTTTACAAAGCTGGAATTCCCTTAGGGTTTTGGTTGAGGTGTACAGAATTCACTTTTAAAGGTTGAGCACAAACAAAAGGTTGAGCACAAAGCCAGTGAGGACAAACACTAGCAGGGACTCTTCAGTCCTCAAAATGGCAAACTGTGACAGCGTACACTGATGTAAGGATATCAGGAGTTGAAGTCCTTCTACAAAGATGAGAAATTAGCTGTTATTCTGCTCTGTTCACTTACTTTCAGCTAGGTATTTTCCAATTCCTTAATATCTTAGAGTAGGCTGAGGAACACTCTTCCAGCCAATATGAAGGTGATCTTTTAAAAAGTATTTTCCTCATTTAAATTGGAATGAATAATTCAACTTCACTTTTTTTTTTTTCTTTCTATTGCCACTATTCATTTTGTCTTATCTTTTTCAGCTTAAACTTCCATTTACCTGTTTCAAATAGTACAGTTTATAAAAAGAATTGTTCAAAGCAGATGTTCCAATAATGTCAAAATGTTTCCTGTAAAAATGATTTTAAAAGACAAAATGTGGTAGGGTAGGCTCAGAACAAACCCTCTCCTGAAAAAAAAAGAAAAATGTTGATTTCAATGAATTATTTTACAACACAGACATTTCAATAAGAGATTTTTGATTAATTCTTCCCAGTAACCTCCTAAGAAGGAACATCTTTTTACTATCTCTAAGCCTAAAATTACTGTGGGAGTGTGCTGAAGAGTGCTAGAGGCATGTGTGTGCTCAAAGCCACCTAGATACTTCTTATAGAACCATAGAATGGTAAGGTTGGAAGGGACCTCAAGGATCATCTAGTTCCAACCCCCTGCCATAGGCAGGGACACCTCCCACTAGTACAGGTCACTCAAGGCCTCGTCCAACCTGGCCTTGAACACCTCCAGGGAGGGAGCAGCCACAACTTCCCTCGGCAACCTGTGCCAGTGTCTCACCACCCTCACTGCAAACAACTTCCTCCTGATATCCAGTCTAAATCTCCCCTCTGCCAGTTCAAACCCATTGCCCCTTGTCCTGTCATTACAAGCCCTTGTCAACAGTCCCTCCCCAGCCTTCCTGTAGCCCCCTTCAGATCCTGGAAGGCTACTCTAAGGTTTCCTGGAAGCCTTCTGCTGCAGCCCTCTGATGATCTTCGTGGCCTCCTCATGGCCTCCTCCAACAGTTCCATGTCCTTCCTGTGCTGGGGGTTCCAAAGCTCCACAAGAACTCCAGATGGGGTCTGAGGAGAGCAGAGTAAAGGGGCAGAATCCCCTCCCTTGCCCTTCTTCATACCTCACTATGGTAATCTCAAAGGAAGCACAGAGAAAGTGTTCCTCTAAAATGACAACAGAACAATGCAACCCCCATGCCCTTGGTGAATCAGGCCAGAATAAAGTAGGTTGCTTTGTTTTCCCCTTGTCACTCCAATATCCTTTTGCATGCTCTTCAACAAGGAATACAAGAAGAGCGCATTAAGTGGCTTTACCCATTCCACCTTCTCCTGCTTTGCATCTGTATTGAAGATATGTGCTGAGTGAGTTAAATTCATTCTTTCAAGCATAGCTCTATCTGGAGTTATATTCTCTTTCCAAGGCTGTGAGCAGGGAGCATGTTCTGAATCTTGAGATTCCACTCATTAGTGGAGTGTGCTGCCATTATAACACTGAACTGCCACAAAAATAGCAGCCTCGGTTAGATTTTCCTGATGAGAAGCTCCCACTAAAGCTGATTTAACAATACATTATACTCTCTATTTTCCACGCTGATGTCAATGACTTGGAAAATTGTAAAATTTTGTACAGAAGAGTAAACCAGACCTAGTGCAGCATCCAAGTGGCAGCACTGCAGTTCAGTTCCTCCCTTCCTCAACCCTGAAAATTTCAAATCCACCTCCAGCGCTCAAATGCCTATGGCAGGGGGTTGGAACTAGATGATCTTTGAGGTTCCTTCCAACCTTACCATTCTATGATTCTATGAAATGTAGGTCTTAGTGCTCATCCCTGCACTCCTGTGTTCCTCCTCCACACAGGTAGATAGAAGTCTCTGTGTGCCATACCCTCTCTCTCTCTCAACACAGGGTCGCTGACTTCTACCATTTTCCATTAAGCAGCAGCAAATTTAAGTGAAAAAATCTCCACAGGATACAGATGCCCATTAATAGATGAGTCAAGAAGGGAAAGAGAAGCCTTTTGGTAACAACTGTATGGAACTTATCAATGTCTACGAGTATCTTAGGGGTGGGTGTCAAGATGAAGGTGCCAGGCTCTGTTCATTGGTGCCCAGTGCTAGGACAAGGAACACAGGAATCATAGAATCATACCATAGAATGGTAAAGTTGGAAGGGACCTCAAAGATCATCCAGTCCCAACCCCCTGCCATAGGCAGGGACACCTCCCACTAGAACAGGTCACTCAAGGCCTCCTTGAACCCCTCCAGGGAGGGAGCAGCCACAACCTCCCTGGGCAACCTGTGCCAGTGTCTCACCACCCTCACTGCAAACAACTTCCTCCTAACATCCACTTTCAATCTCCCCTCTGCCAGTTCAAACCCATTGCCCCTTGTCCTGGCATTGCAAGCCCTTGTCAATAGTCCCTCCCCAGCCTCCCTGTAGCCCCCTTCAGATACTGGAAGGCTACTCTAAGGTCTCCTGGAAGCCTTGAGATTCCACCTCAACACAAGGAGACACTTATGCTGAGGCTGATGGAACCCTGGTGCAGGCTGCCCAGAGAGGTTGTGGAGTCTCCTTCTCTAGAGACTTTCAAAACCTGCCTGGATGTGTTCCTGTGCAACCTGTCCTAGGTGAGCCTGCTTTGACAGAGGCTGTGGACTCAATGATCTCTGGAGGTCCCTTCAAACCCCTAACATTCTGTGATTATAAACCTCCAAAACTTTACCAGATAAATGTTAGTGTAGGTTCCAAAGGGTCACTTCTGCAGATCACTGTTTCTATGGACAGATGAAGAGGAGGTGAACCTTTTAAAATGATTCACTTATATATTTTCACAAGATCCAATTTAAGTCCAATTTTGGACAATTTAAGTCCAAAAGTATCATAAATTGATACCTTCTAAACCTTGTTTCTGTAACCTCCATTCATCTCCAAAGAGATATCTTCTCTTCCACAGCTAGCACACCTTGCAAACAAATTTCTTTGCTGCTCTACACCTTGGAGCAGACATGGGGCTAGATATTACATGCTGCTGCTGTGGTACTGTTCATTAAAAAGATAAGGGACAAAAAGAAAGCATGCATGAGTGCCTGGAATGGACAGATTAGACACCTAAGGGCACAGACAACAGCAGGAACATGTTTGCTTCCACGATCTGCTGATTTTTTGTCTCAGCAAACACATTAGGGATACACTGTTAAGAAAGTGTCACGTGCCTATTGCTATTGAATGCAGGTTGGCATTTCTTAGGGTCAGGACCTACTTTGTAAAATCCCCCAGACTAGACTCAGCCAGCTGGAAGTTAAGGACTGAAGC
Source organism: Ramphastos sulfuratus (assembly GCA_013399055.1). Lineage (NCBI taxonomy): Eukaryota > Metazoa > Chordata > Aves > Piciformes > Ramphastidae > Ramphastos > Ramphastos sulfuratus. The sequence goes on along the minus strand of WBNM01017442.1, from coordinate 126,159 downwards.
TNCATCTCAGCAAGCCTATGAGTGAAGCAGACATCACCAGTGTTTGCTTTCCACAGCCTATAATTTTCTCCATTAAAATATTCCAATTAGCCTCAAACCAGCACAAGCAGCAATGAAAAAGCAGTTATTTAATCAAGCACAGTAAACTAAATTATTCTAACACCACTCTTAAATTGGAGCAGGTCACATTTCCCTCCTCTCCTAAAAAATATTGGAAAAAAACCCAAACAAACCTCCCCTCCCCACAAAAAACCCAACCCCCAAACCAAACCAACCAAAAACCCAACCCCCCAAACCTCTCCTCCTCCTACTCCAAAAAAACAACCCCAACCAACCAACTAAAATCTACTAAAGCTGATGTAAATCACTCTTGTGGGTCCAACCATATCACTGTATGAAGTGGATCCAGTTTGAACAGATGTGAGTAGAGATGCAAGCAGGTCAGCAGAGATGCCACACAAGGCAAATGCTCAGCCTTGTTTGAAGAGATGTCAGCAGCATTAGAGGACTTTGGTGAGACAAAGAGCTACAGGCCTGGTGTATTTTCAGTGTGAGTAGTTATGTAAAAACACCTCTCCTCCAAGATAGAGGACAGCATTTGCCTGCAGAGGCTCACTGCAGTTTTCTCCAAGCCCAGCAGGAGCTGCTGAATACTTTAAAGCAGGTCACAGAAAGATAAGGCAGGGTTGGAGCTTGGTAAATCCAAGCCCATCTATAAATCCTTCATCCCTTGGCTTCCATTTTTGCCTCTCCTCCCATTTACCTGGGGCCTGAGATTCTTTCCACTGAACACCCAAAGACAATAATCTAGATCAAGACAAAGGGAGTGAATTCTGTTGTTGCAAAGACCATGAGGTAATGCTACAAAATAAAGGTAACCCAACAAAAAAAAGCACAAATAAAACAGTTAGTTGGGAAGCTGAAGACCAAATACCTTTCCTTTTCCTTCCTGTGGAAAGCATAGATCCCACACAAAGTCAAGACTGTAGAATCTAACAAAAGTAAAACAGATGCATGTCCCACCAACTAAATCCTCATGAGAGCTGTGTTTAGGAGGACATCAGAGCTCTGGCATTATATTTATGTTGCTGGTTACTGGGTGCTATCAAGTCCAAGCTGTAACCTTCCTCAGAGAGGTTACCCCTCCATTGCAGGGCAGAACTCACTTAATTTCACTGGGACCAACATTTGGCTCTCAGAGCATAAACTACAAAGCAGAAGCCAGGCCATGGTGCTGCAGCTCATGCAGCCAACAGCAGAAGAGAAAATGAAGCATCCAGTACTGGCAGTGCTTTGCAGGGGAATGAAAAGCTCAGCATTTCACTGATATGTTCTGCTCAGTGTGCATACATTTGTAAGAGACTTGCCATGGGCAGGGATGCCTCTCAACTAGGCCTGGCTGCTCAAGGCCTGATCCAACTTGGCTTTGAACATCTCCAGGGAGGAGGCATCCACAGTCTTGCTGAGCAGCCTATTCCAGAGTCCCACCACTCTTGTACTGAAGAACTTCTTCCTAAGATCCAATTTAAACCTCCTCTCCCTCAGCTTAAAACCATTCCCCCTTGTCCTATTGCTAGACACCCTTGTGGAAAGTCCCTCCGCAGTCTTCACACAGGATCCCTTCAGGTACTGGAAGGTATCCATAAGATCCCCACAGAGTCTTCTTTGTGCTGAGCAACTCCAGCTCCTTCAGCCTATCCTCATAGCAGAGGTGCTCCAGCCCTTGGATTAACTTTGTGGCCCTCCTCTGGACTCACTCCAATCGCTCTGTGTCCTTCATACGATGTGGACACCAGAACTGGATGCAGTATTTGAGGCAGGGTGTCACAAGAGCAGAGTAAAGGGGCAGAATCACCTCTCTTGACCTGGTCACACTCCTCTTAATGCACCCTAGATAGGGTTTGACCAGAGTGCACTGTCTGCACTCGTTTGACTTATCTGTATTCTACTTTATGAAGCTTTGACACACAAGTTTCACATCCAGAATAAAAAGGGGCCTCTGACACAGGGAGCTGATCTAGACCCCCCCATTAGTGCCTAAGCCTGGTGCTGTGCAGATTTGTTTCTGTCGCTTTCTACAAGAGCAGCAACAGTTAAACTGGCATCAGGTTCCCCACTGTATGTCATTGACATTTATATAGCACTGGAATCAGGTGGACTTTTACTGTTTCATCTCTTACTCTCTTGTTTGTTTTGTAATAACCAGTCTATTTTTAAATCCAGAATCATTCATCCTGGATATTTGGCTGTGTCTGAGTGTGGTACATGAATTAACCTTCAAGTGTGCAAATTTAGCAGCCTGCAATCACTGCAACCATTTTGCATTACAGACCCTTCTAAACAAATAATTCTTTTCCCTGTAGAATGAACTCCCCCCAAACTATCAAAACTAACACCACAGGCACTGAACTTCATCGCACACTCTTCTTGCTGCCAACAGAAAGGAGGCGCCAGAGGCTTGAGCCAAGAAGTGTGAGGAGCTTTGGACAGCCAGCACTGTCCTCAGCCCAAGGCCAGAGAAGATGTGACCATCCCTGCTGTCCTCCTTGGAGCTTTGCCAGGGGTGTATCCCCTGTGCTGGCTCCAGCACAGACACACATCACCAGTCAGCATCTTAGCTTGGACTGGTATTACACATTGCTTAGTTCCCAGCTCAGGGCTCAGCACAGAAGTGGTTCTTCTGCCTTCCCAATGGGTAAGCAGAATCATCTGACCAAAAAGTGGTATGTACAAGTAAGAGAGGTGATGTGACAGTGACAGTCATCTGCAGTCATCTACCAGACTGCTAAAGCATATGCTTACCATTAACCCCTTCTTGAAATCTTGGGAGGTGTCCCTGCCTATGGCATGGGGTTGGAACTAGATCATCTTTGAGGTCCCTTCCAACCTTACCATTCTATGATTCTATGATCTTCCTGATACAAAAAGGACTTAGTGTGTGCTTGAAGGCTCTGCTGAACACATAAAGTGAAGCAAGTGCTTAAAAGCAGACAGATGAGCTGCAGTTTGACTAGGCTGAAAAGTTACTTGTGAAGGCAACAGCATAAGATGACAAATACCTTGCTGAAGGCTTAACACAAACCCCTCAGAAGTGGGGGGGTTGGAGTCACTCTCAATGCAGCACAAACTCAAGATTTACTGGGCTTATATTTCATTAGAGATCAGTGTACATGCTGGGAAACACAGCAAAGGGGTTTGTAGAACTTAAAGAATGTTTTCTGGTACCCAGTACAAAATACTTCTGCCTGAGACGCTTCAGCACCGCTTTGACTTTCTATTTTTTGTTTAATGTTTGCTTCTAAACGATTCCCTCTGCTTTAATGGGTTTTAACAACTCTTTTTCCTAATTTAATATAAGTTCCTTAAAGAAGGAAAACATTTCTTGCATCCCTGACCCAGTTTGGTTTTCAAATTGAGTTTTGCCAGATTTAAATAAATCAATGTACTTCTTGAAAGAGCTGCTTGGATGCAGAAGGCATTGAGGCCTCTCTGTACCCAGGGGGAACAGAGCTGCAGAGCTACTACAGAACAGCAGGCTTACTTTTAAAAGTAATTTAAGCACAGGATTCTCGTCACTCTGCAGAGATGATTTATGGCACCTCTTAGTTGATACTCATGCATACTTTGTCTTGGATTTTTTTCCCCCTCAACGTGTAATAGAAATCATGTCAGTTACACAATAGGTGATGAAGTCTCCCTCATGGCAGGTAACTACTTTAGAGGCAGTTTTCATGGATGTATTCCCCAAGAAGCTGATTAACATACTTTTAAAGAGGCAGGAACTGGGGAGCCCTCACTTGCTCCCTGGGATAGGACAAGGAGCAATGGATGGAAGCTGCAGCATAGGAGGTTCCAGCTCAACACAAGGGGGAACTTCTTTCCTGTAAGGGTCACTGGCATAGGCTCCCCAGAGAGGTTGTGGAGTCTTCTTCTCTGGAGCCTTTCAAGGCCTGTCTGGATGTGTTCCTGTGTGACCTGAGCTAGATTGTCTGGTCCTGCTCTGGCAGGGGAGTTGGACTGGATGATCTCTTTGGGTCCTTTCCAACCCCTGACATCCTGTGAGCCTGTGAACTGTTTTCTCTATGAAATCAGGGACAGAAGTCCTATTCTCACACCTAAATGTATTAAAGTGATGGAACACTACTGTCTGAGCTTCCAGACATGAGAAGCTTAGCCGTATCCTGTGATGGGTCTGGCCCCAACTTGTTTTTCATTCAGTTCAAACACGGAAAAAAGGGCATTTGTTCTGCCTTAAGCACACTGCACCAGAACCTCAGATAAATGTTCTCTTCATGCTGTGAGTGAAGAAATCAGTGTATTGATGTGTTTATTCAGCTCAGGAACTATCTCAGACGTACCGGCCAGACACATCACTGCCTGTACACTCCTGTCAGAGCTCACACACGGCCTGAGTCTATTTGTGCCATCTGCAACTCTTGCCTTACCCTGGCAGCACTTGGCCCAGGCTGAAGCATGCCTACACTCCATAGAATCATAGAATCAGTCAGGGTTGGAAGGGACCACAAGGATCATGCAGTTCACAGTGTGTGCAGAGCACAGTGTGTGTCCCATTGCACCTTTTTTTCACCAGGGACTGCCCTGACACTCCCTTTCTTGGGGTCAGGAAATGCTGGCAGTGGAGCTCCATAGCCCACATCTGCTATTCCTGACTGTACACAGCAAAACTTTACTGAGGAACTGCCCATTTGTCCTCTACTTGGCCAAGTACTTTCTTATTCTAGAAAATCATTTTAACAAGCTAAATACTCAGACGACCTCATCTGTATCTGATGTAATTTTCTGTCCAGCAGCTGGATCATAAGAGGCCTAAGCATAACATATAACAAGGCACAAAATGTTGATGTTCATATTTTGTATTAAAGAGTAAAAAGAAGCATCATGCTCACAAGGCTTTCCCTCTCCAAGTGGATATTGCAAGAAAATAGCTCTCCATTTTCAGGGTAAGACTCCACTGCCCCTTCAAATACTCAAGGCTGAAAACTGTGACAGCTTCCATCACCTTATCTGCTGGTGCTTCCTCCTCCTTATCAGATGCTTACAGACAGCAACTGGATGATAGGGAAGCTGCTGTTTGTGCCACATCAGCAGGCAAAAAGCAGCATGGATGAGTATGAATACACAACTCAGCCGAGCCAAGCTCCAACAAATTGAGAACCAAGTGGAAAATACACTTGCCTAAACCTTCACATTTAAATGGTTCTGCTGTCAGAATACAGACAGGGAATCTGATTAATTCCCCCTGCAAAAAGGTCAATGGAGTCCTTCACTACCTTTTCACTTAATGAAGAGGACAGGCTACAAAAGTACTCGAAGCCCTGTGCAGTCCTGAGAGGTGGTGATTCCCTTCCTCCAGTTTGTGTAAAGTGCTTGGCAACAAATTGCTCACAAAGAGATCAGAGTTGCCACAGTGGTCACTACTGGTAAAAGCGACCTGCATGTGCAGCACTGAAGGCATTCAGCTTCTGGCCACTTAAAAATATCAGGAAGCATTTAAACTCTTAACTCTGAAAGGGAAACAAACCTCCAGTACACACAGACTCTGTACAAAACTTCACATCACTGACAGGAAAATAAAGAACCTTTCTCTTCTTAACTTTTTAATTTCCCTGTCAGACAAAGTATATTTAATGGGATGTCAGTGCACCAACAAATATAAACTCAAAATCAGGCTCTGTCCTCACAGAAAAGCTGAAGTTATCCTTCAGTCACCATGTTCTTAGTCAGAACATGAACATCATATGTCCAACAGATCAATAAATGCTGTGAGCACAACTTAAACACAGAGCCCAGTCACAGGGCAGTTGACCACTCAAGTTTTGCACCACATTTAATTGCTATTTATTAATTTTCTTTCAATTTAAAAACCTCAGAGACAACTAATCAGGCAAAACAACAATAAAAAAAGGTCATATCCATAGCAAGATAGGAATATGCAGAGAGTAGTTTCATATAGATAAGCTTTACTCAGAAAATGAATTTTCTGTTGACAAGGTAGAGTGGGATCTAGATCAAGATCTACTCACAGTGAAAAAAAAAATCTACCTTAGCCAAGTGTCCTGAGTGTCCAGATATTTGCTGTAGATGCAAATATTTTTGTCTAACTCACATGAAACAAAAGAAAAAACAGCAGAAAAGAGAGAAAAGGAAAAAAAGAGGCAGGCTTAATTTTATTCCATGTAACAAACTTTCCATTGGATGTTTGGATGTTGATCCCTATCCTTGCCACTCAAACAAGTATTTTCCTGTATGTTTTTTCCAAGCACTAAAGCCTGCCTTGAGCCTTGGCAGGACACAGTCTCAAGCTGTCTCCTTGAGGTCACAGTCTCAACTGTGCCAGGGGAAGTTTAGGCTCGAGGTGAGGAGAAAGTTCTTCACTGAGAGAGTCATTCCCCACTGGAATGGGCTGCCCAGGGAGGTGGTGGAGTCACCATCCCTGGAGGTGTTCAAGGTGGGTTTGGATGTGGCACTTGGTGCCATGGTCTGGTCTTGAGGTCTGTGGTAATGGGTTGGATTTGATGATCTTTGAGGCCTCTTCCAACCTTGCTGATACTGTGATACTGTGATAATTGAGGATAAATCTTCCAAAACAGCATGTGCAGAGAGTAGCTCTGCAAAGCCACTGTCCCAGTGCAATGGTGAGGTGCACTCACACCACAGCCACAGGTGACAGGGAGAGTTCTCACACTGGCTGGGGCTGCAAGGCTGGGTGGAAGAGATGGGTGAAGCAAACAAGCTTCCTGTGCTTCTAAGAGTGTGTAAATTCCTGCCAGAGGGAACAGGCAGGAAGACATCCTACACTGGCATCCTAGGCCCCTGACAGCTATGCTGACATGCAAAGATTACACAAATCATCCCTTCTTTTATTGCTGACATGCAAAAATGATTCATTAAACACACCTATGCAGATTTTATGCATTTTCTGTGTGTCTGCAAACTAGCCTAAAAGGATCCCCTTGAACCTTCCCTAGGAATGTACTGTTTGGGTGGAAGAACACATTTCATGGGGATTAAGTGGAATAATCTCTTCAAATCAATGCCACTCTTGACAAAGTAGAATTCAAGGGATCTGGGAAATATCCAAATGTAGTCCATAATCCTTCTTAACTGAGTGGAAAAAAAGTTAGCTCTACATCAAATCTGATTTCATATGAAGATTGCCATGGCAGCCTCTGATGCCATTTGGATATGGGTATGGGCATAATCTCATCATTATGAGGTGATGGGAAAATTGTTTTCTAGTAGCATTGGTTGACTTGGGCAGTTTGTTGAGCTGAGATGCTTCAGCCCTGGATACAAATCTGGTTCCCACTACTTCTGTTCTACTTCAGTTAGATCCTCAAGTAAATTCAGATGAAAACTCCCACGGAAAACTAACTTGCCAAAGCTTGTATGGATATTAAGGATAGATATGGATATTAAGAATAGATATGGATATTAGATAGAGCAGAAGGTAAGGCCTTATTGCCTCCCTCCAAGCACTGATGATTGTGTGAGTCTCCACAGTTTAGATCTTAGGTTTTGTTTGCCACCAATGGCTAGGAAAGAGGCTGTGTAGTGATTACTGTTTAGTAAGACCCACTTCAGGATCTTGGGAAAACACTGTTTTGTGGGTTCAGAAAACAACCACTAAGATTAATTATGAGATCATCATCATTAAAAAAAAAATAGCCTAAAAAAATTAAATTTTCAGATCTAAGACTCAAATCCTACAAATTCTTCATTCTCACATGAAAGTCTTTTCCTACAAATGTAGTTAAAAAAATCAAAATTTCCCAGAGGATTGTAAAGCAACTATTAAAAATAATCAGTCACACAGGGCATCTCATTAAAAATTAAACTGATGTAGATTTCAATTAGTCTCATTTCTAACTAACAGAACAATAGACCTACTGGGGCAGACAGCAAGATCTGAAGTATCCTTTGGTTATCTCTTATGGATTCTGAAAGAAAAGAAAAACAAACCAAAACCAAAACCAAGAACACTCCCCCCCCCAAAAAAACCCCCAACCAACCCCCCAAACATGCACCCTGACAAGATCTTATCTAATCCATAAAACACACTGAAATGTGTACATACAAGCAAGCTGCTGAAGGACTTTTTAGGATGTCAGGCAGTGATAGGACTGGGGGGAATGGAGCAAAACTAGAAGTGGGTAGATTCAGATTGGATGTTAGGAAGAAGTTCTTCACCATGAGGGTGGTGAGACATTGGAACAGGTTGCCCAGGGAGGTGGTGGAAGCCTCATCCCTGGAGGTGTTTAAGGCCAGGCTGGATGTGGCTCTGAGCAACTTGATCTAGTGGGAGGCATCCCTGCCCATGGCAGGGGGCTTGGAGCTACATGGTCTTTGAGGTCCCTTCCAGTCCTGACAATTCTATGATTCTATGTTCTATCAGCAAGGGAAAGCCAGGTTTGCATAGGCTGAGGTAAAGCTAGGCAAGACAAGTCAGAGAATACTTTGAATAGAAGCTTTACATCTACCTATTATGTGACTGGTGTGGTACTCTGACACAGATAGTAGTAGCCTGGGAAGCACAGGAAGAAGAGAAACATGAAGGTTTATCCCCAGTATCTTTTCACCCCCTCCACAAACCTGAAGCTGTGGGGACTTCCAAAATGAACAATGACAAACAACCTCTTGATGAATTTTTCATGCTAAAATTTTCCACCATAAGCTCTGTAAGTGTTTTTCTGTCCACAACATTCTGGCTGCTTTATTGAGTTCAGCATAAATTAAGAGCAGGACTTGCCCTGCTTGCTGGTGGGGAACAACTCCTGTAAATAATTTTTTGTGAATTTTTTATTCAGTTCTTTGTTTTATTCAGTTTTTATTCCCAGAACCTGTGGAAGATCTTTTGGCCTGAGGATGGTACACTGATATTTGTCATTAATTCCAGGGCCAAACCTGGCAGACTCTCTAGAGGTGGGGAGATGAAGTCCAGTGGTACTAATGAAGCAAAATGTTGGTTCATAAAGGTAGACAAATAGACCTGAAGCTCTTCTTTTTAAATTGCCAATCTCACTCATAAGTCCCTTCCTGCCATCCATAATCTGTTTTTCCTCTTCCCTCTAACCTTCATATGAGGAGGTCATGCCAATCGCAGCAAATGCCAAGGAACAGCTAAATTCCAGCCTCAAACCTCAGATTCACTTTTGTCCCCCAGCCAGGAGTGAAATTCAGAACCTGATTGCAATGCACTATTATTAATATTATTTTTATTAGCGTGAGACTCATTAAAAACATTTTTAGTGTCTTGGAGCTGCAAATTACCATGAGGCAGCAGAGGCCTGAGTGTTAGCTGCAGCAGAGGCCTGAGTGTTAGCTGCAGCAGGGGCCTGAGTGTT
>WBNM01017442.1:98206-116721 GCA_013399055.1 Ramphastos sulfuratus | reverse complement strand
TTAGCTGCAGCAGTGGCCTGAGTGTTAGCTGCAGCAGTGGCCTGGGTGTTAGCTGCAGCAGTGGCCTGGGTGTTAGCTGCAGCAGATTCATCCTCAGTATATCTGGAAGGGACTTTCTCAGAATGATGAATGTGCAGCAGTTTTGTAAAGCAAGCTAATAAACAAATTAATCAAGTACAAGGACAGCATTATCTGGAAAATCTGCACACGATGCTTGCCTTAGCCTAAATTTCAGTTCTCTCAATGTTTTAAAGAGTGGGCAGTGCTGTAACCCACTAGTTGAACATGCACTGCTTCTTCCTTCTGTGTTTGGTGCACGTTAGCTTCCAGCTAGGGTATGTATTATTTCATTTTAAACTATAAAGGTTCTTGCTCTTACTGCTGCAGATCTCTCAGTGACAAAGATCATGACCGCTGCATCGCAGATGAATGGTAGAGAAGGCACAAATGCCCTGTGCAGTCAGATAAGGGCCAGAAGATGTAAAAGCAAAGGTTACTAATCTAGAATTTTTAAGGAAGCCTGCTTAATGTTGGATGTGCGGTTTGCAAGCTTCTGCAACACATCCTTCACAAGAGCTGAGGAGTCCTTTAATTTATCAGAACAAGTGCTTGCCTTCTGGATGAGATACAGAACCAGAGGCTATTAAAAAGACTATTCATTATAAGATTATTCACATTAGCAGCATTTCCCCTCATAGCATTAGTGATAATGGTCATGGTGGTGACCCTGGGTTTGGTATGGGTTGGCTGACTCAGATTAGCAGGCATGTATTTCACATTAATATCAATCATCAGCTCCTGCTAGGGAGCTCAAACACAGTCTAGCAGGAACAAATGGTTGTAAACAACTGCTAGACCAGAGATCCCAATCCCTCTACAGTATTCTAGGGCAGGGAGAAGCAGCTTGGGATATAGACAAATGTTATTCAGTGACAGCTCCTGCAATTTTGATGCCTAAAACATTGTCTGCTAGGTTAACCCAGAACAGGGCTGGATGTTTTTCAAAGGTCTGACTCAAGCTCCCTTGGGTTGTGCATCAGATGGTTTAACAACTGACTTGGACAAATGTTCAGTTGCCATTTTAACCTGCAAAGGTTTTCCTGATTTTTGCCCATTGGAATGGGCTGCCTGGGGAGGTGGTGGAGTCCCCATCCCTGGAGGTGTTTAAGAGGAGGGTGGATGAGGCACTTAGTGCCATGGGTTGGTTAATTAGAAGGGTTAGGTGATAGGTTGGACTTGATGATCTCAGAGGGCTTTTCCAAGCTGGTTAATTCTGTGATTCTATGACTCTGAGATCTCCCATGTTTACAGTGAGCTGTGTCAATCTGCCTCTGGGATCCAGTTAGTGGGCTCAGATAGTCTTTTCTGCAGGAAGGACAACTTCATAGCCTCTTTGCCTTTTTGCTCTCTTGCCAAATCCCTTGCACACATTAAGCCTAGAAGGCTTCTTCCTACTCATCTTAAAATGATACCAGTAGCATTAAAACACATCACTGCTCTGATCCACAGGTCCTCATTTGTCATGTTTGAGCTGAGCTGTTCTTGCATCCTTCTATGCTAGGATTAAGTACACTTCTGAAGTGTGCATTTATAATGCATCAGATTGTCATATCAGCTGTCAGTGCAGCAAAACATCACTGCAAGTTCCCTTAACTGCTTGCTTGCCACCCTTTTGATGGCAGCACTATAACTGTGTTTTGCCAGGCAAATCGTTTTAGTAGATTTGACTCTGAAGGAAGGGAACTGGTGAGTGAAGTCTCAGGGCCAGAGTAAGGCATGATGAATAAGGAAGAAGGTGCACAGCTACATCTGATACCCCTTGGCCATGTGTAACATATGCACAGTGCAAACTGATAGGATGTTACAACCACCAGGGACAATAGACAACAGTAAATATCTTCCTCTGGTCTTGGTCAAAGAAATCTCAGCACCCTCCATTCTTTGTGTATACCTACATATATATGTGCACACATACACATACTATTAAACAAGTATTTCATCATGTCACTTAGCCAGTTGCACTGCCCTGGGTATCTCAGTGAAGAGAAAGCCTCAGATGCAAATGCCACTCTGCTCTAACAGCTGCTGTTCAGGAAAAATGCAGAGATAAATAAATGTTTGGAAAGAAGTTGTGCATGTCTGTGCACACACTGAGTCTCTTGTTCATCTAGGCAAAATCACATTGTGCTTTGAAGCTAGAATTATTTTGGAGAATCATGGAATCACAGAATGGCTCAGGTTGGAAGGGACCTCAGAGCTCATCTACTCCAACCTCCCTGCCATGGGCAGGGCTGCCTCTCAACTAGACTTGGCTGCTCAAGGCCTCATCCAACCTGGCCTGGAACACTCCCAGGGAGGAGGCATCCACAGCCTGCCTGGGCAGCCTATTCCAGAGTCCCACCACCCTGTTACTGAAGAGCTTCTTCCTAAGATCCATTTTAAACCTAATTTCCCTCAGCTTAAAACCCCTTGTCCTAGACATCCTTATGAAAAGTCCCTCTGCAGCCTTCCTGTGGGATCCCTACAGGTAGAGGAAGGCAGCTATAAGATTGCCTTGCAGTCTCCTGTTCTCTAGGCTGAGCAATCTCAGCTCCCTCAGCCTATCCTCATAGCAGAGGTGTTCCAGTCCTTGGATCATCTTTGTGGCCATCATCTGGAGAAAGTGGTGCAGGACAATAAAACACTGTAAACTGGTGCCCAGTGAAGACAGTGCAGCCATACAATTTGCTATCAGCAGAAGACAAACAAACCCTTTTCCCTTTGTCTGTGTTCAGTTCCCCAGTGCAAGGGGAGATACATTGAAGGGATCTGACTCTACTGACCTGGTAAGGCAAGCTCTTACCTGTCATTTCTTTAGGTGCATGTTAATGGCCAGAGTGCAGGGGAACACTGCAGGGGTACAAACCATCCACCTACTGCATGGGGACTAAATGTGGGACAGCAGCTAGGCTTCAATGCAGTGATTTTTGGATATTGTTGAGAGTATCAAGTTTAAAGCTAAACTAGACAGTGATTTTAGTTGCTGCCAAATTTCCACCTCACCTACCTTTATTTTTTAATTTTTTTTAATACCTAGGTGGTTTTGATTCAGAATTCATGTTTAAAAATCATCTGACTTGTGAAATAAGGCATACAGAGTCTGAATAAGCTGGGTTTCATTTCTTTTTCAGATATCAGAATTTTAAAAACCAGGTAGCTGATGGGATGTTTTTCCTTGCAAAAACACCTCCCATATTGAGCTATGCCAGTTTAAGTGAAAAAAAAAAAATTAGGCAAGCTTACACAGGTTTTGATGTATGTTCAAAACTGTCACAGTGTTTATCCTTATGTTGCAAAGCATCCTATATACAGCACTGTGGGAAACCTAAACTGGGAAGCCTTTGTGCTTTCAGAATGAGCATTTCATTGTTAAAGCTCACACTCCTTCAATTTACAGAGGAAACATTCACCTAAAGTAAACATCTCAACCCCTGAAAGCCATCTCTGAATTTTAACATAGCTATCAGCTGATGGGAAAGGATTTCCAGGGAATGAGGACTTACAGAATCCAGAACACCCTAAGTACTCACCCCCTAAACCCCCCTGCAGTCCTTCACATTTGTAAATAGCAGAGCGTATATTAATTATCACACATCTACATGTTTCTTGCTGTCACTGTTAGATCCCACACAAGTTAATTCCCTCAGGGTGATTAGGGTGCTCTTTTCCATCTAAAACATACAAGGTGCCTGCACATGCAGCTTCAACTTCTGTACCCCATCGAGCTTTGTGCAGGAGCTGAGGGAGCTGCACCAGACTAACACAATTTTAGATGGCTACAGTCAGCTGCTGCAGGGCAGTGGAACTAAGAGTCATGAGCTTCCCATTTCAGGTCCCCTGTACAGTCACACACTCAGTGTCAAAGTAACTTGGCCACAGTGCAATTCTCTGCATTCACACACCTGCATTCACTGATAGGTGTATTGAAAGCTCTCCTCTGAAAGACATTTCACTGATGTATTTGGTCCTTGTCTCTCCCAATTAAAACCAACCAACCAACAAACAAACAAAATATGGCTGTAAATGGAGTCTCTGTTTTACAGAGTTAGGAAAATATTTTTTCCTTCTTTCCTTTGAAAGCTACCTGCTTAAGAGACCAGGTGAGAATTTGCCAGGCAGTGAAGATGACTTCAGTGCAAAGCAGAGCTTTTTCCATCTTGCTCCTTGCATTTTCCTTACATGCTAGCAGCTGCTTTAGAAGACAGATTGATTTGGGAAGCAGTGAGTACCATTTGCCTCTAATTAAAGATTGCCTGCATGATTAATATGCATACAGAACATACAGGGAGGAATGGAAAGGAAAAAAAAAAAGCCTGACCTATTGGCAGAAGAAACTCACTTCCCCACATTTCTCCCATGACACACTCTTTGCCTGGAACCTACCAGTCATGCACACTGCAATTAAATACAAGTTCTTGTAATCAACAAAATCATTAACAGAAGAGGCCATCTCCTCCATGCCCTGGGTTGTGGGTGCTGAGTTTTAATTTACTAAGTGAAGACAATCTCACCAAGAAGATGATCTGCGTTTCGAGAGGCATGCTCTGGGGCACCTGTGTGATCAGCCAGCTTCTCTTACCAAATGGGGCTGAAATCAAGGTCAAAAAAGCATCTCTGTCCCTTTCAGAGTACAGCTTGACCTCTCCCACCTGTAAGGTTTAATCAGTCCAAATGAGCTGACCTCCAGTCTTCTCCAGCAGGTTTGAACAAGGCTGAACAACTGCAAAATAAGCACCTCCCTTGAAAAACTGCAGCAATGAAGCAGAGAGGTGAAGTCACTTAAGAGGTTGCCCCTTTGGTTCAATATGCTTACCAGTTAAACTACCACATTGAAGTTGCCTGTCAGCTAGCAGCATACACAGAAACACAAAGCAGAGCTCCAGCTCCCAGTTTTATCCTCTCCTTCCATACTTGAAGTAGTACCTCACACTATCATTACTGCAAAGAGTAGGAAGGGTTAATGTGATAGAATCATAGAATCATAGAATGGTAAGGTTGGAAGGGACCTCAAGGATCATCCAGTTCCAACCCCCTGCCACGGGCAGGGACACCTCCCACTAGAACAGGTCACTCAAGGCCTCATCCAACCTGGCCTTGAACATCTGCAGGGAGGGAGCAGCCACAACCTTCCTGGGCAACCTGTGCCAGTGCCTCACCACCCTCACTGCAAACAACATCCTCCTAACATCCAGTTTCAATCTTCCCTCTGCCAGTTCAAACCCATTGCCCCTTGTCCTGTCATTGCAAGCCCTTGTCAATAGTCCCTCCCCAGCCTTCCTGTAGGCCCCCTTCAGATATTGGAAGGCTACTCTAAGGTCTCCTTGAAATGTAGGGGCAACAGGCAGAGGGTTGTGCACAGTGAAATGGGGGATGTGCAGCATACACTTCAGTGAGGTGTGAACATGGAAGTGTTTAAGTGGGATACACCAAACTCAAGTTAGGAAGAGGGACAAGAGGGCTATAAAAAGAGAACACTAACATAACACTAAATAATTTTAAGGACAGCTCATGTTCATAAGATAAGACTCACAGACAGTGACAGGGAGGCAAGAGATTATGTGCAATATACTGGCCACTTGGGTCAGAAATGCAATACCTTCTTTTCATGGCATAGCGCTCCTGAAGTAACAGAGCTGTGAGCCTCAGAGCCAAGTGTGCACAGTGTTACCTTTCCTCTCTGCTGTTGTCTTTGGAAAACTGATGTAAGGCTCCTTCTTTCATGTCTTCTTTAAGGTCCTTGGGATAATTTACCATACACAGACCTTGAAATAAAAGTTATGAAGGTCTTTAATTCAGCTATTAATTTCTTATTCTTAATGGTAGCACTAAATCAGCAAACTTCTTCCACTCTCTTTACCTTTCAGGTTGAGAACATTCCAGGTTGTGCCCTCAACATACAGCAAAGCCCAGGAATTACTGTTATATTTCCTCCTTCTGCTCTACCTGAAAAAGGGTCCAGTGTGACACTGAACACCCAGAGCTGTTTAACCTTGAGACCTTCTGCATATTCCTGATGATCTCTGACTCATTGCAAGCTTCTCTCTTCTGCTTTTAGTTTGAGTGTCCTTAGAGGAACCAGGGGGATGCATTCGCAGCTCCAAGTTTTTCTCCCATTAATACCTGCTCACCAAACTACTGCTTCTGCATGATCAGTAGCCAGAGGCACTCCTGAGAACACAAATACTATCAGGAACAGCACTCCTGAGAACACAAATACTATCAGGAACACAGCTCTTCTGGAGCACAGAGGTACTTTGAGAAGAATCCCTGTTTAATTATTTACACAAGAGCAGGGATATAGCCAGATATTTGCTGCATTCTTCCTTAAAAAAACAACTTCAAACCATCAGAAGCACATCCTGCCACTGACATCCCTTTTCTAAGCAAGATAACCCATCTGACTGGCATATCCACAGCTATATCCTTGGCTTTGATTCAGAAGGCTGGATTCTGAAGGGTGAGCCACGTGCTCAGCTGCTGTTAGGCTACAGCTGATAATTCAAGTGCATTCAGAACAGAACATTTGCAGGGTTCACCTCTGTGCTTTTCTTGATTCCAAGATACAAAGCTTTGCCATTCATCAGGTTTGTCAGCTTATTTGGGCACAGCAGAGGCCAGGAGACTTATCTTTGCTCTGCACAAGGAAGCAAAGATCCATCCTGCAGTGCACCTTCCTAGTTATCTGTGCAGAAAATACACCACTTTCTGCAGTGCCCTCAGCTGATGAGCCTCTACCTTACTTGAAAGCAACCTGCCTCCTTCCCTGAAGGAGTCTCTTGAAAACACATTGTCCCCAGACAAAAGATTCATTACAGGGAGTGTACACTAACTCTGAGCAGAGTTGGACCTTTTGTCTATTGAAAAATGACAGAAAGTGTTCAGCAACCAGAATCTGGCTGCTAAGTTGGACCTGCACAAACTGAAGTAGCACAGTTCACTGCTACCTACAAAGATTTAAATGATTGGATCAAGTCAGCATCCATGAATGCTAGCTTGTCCTCACTGTAAGCACAGAGAAGCCCAAAGCATCATTTGCTTGAGCAGTATGAGTGCCACCAACCAAATTCTTTGCAGATCAGTTTTTATGAGGTGTATTTGTCTATATTATTTTAAGAGGATACAAAAAGTACTACAACTACAGAGCTAATCATAAGCATTTTGCAGAAAAGCAGACAGTTTGTTTTAGAAAGTAAATATTGGGTTGGGCTGCACTTCTGATTAAGATGAATCAAGACATTAGAAATCAAGTAGTTAAACTATTTGCCTGATCCACTTTGATTCTCCAAAGGAGTTCTTAGATCTAAGAAGCTGTTAAATGCTAGCTGGAAACAAGCAGGTCAGAGCTGGACAGAAGAGGAACCTCCTATTTTCTTCTCTCCTTGAAGAGACACAGCTGTGGCCTGTTGCAGTGGGTAGCTGTAGAAAACAGTCCTATTTATTAAGGAAATATTAATCTCAAAGCTAAAAGAGGATCCTTTCTGGGAACCCTGAGTATATTTGCTATTGTAAAATGCATCATGGCTCATGTCAGAGGACAGATTGTTAAAGCTGTCATGTGGAGCTCATGTCAGAGGACAGATTGTTAAAGCTGTCATGTGAAGCTCATGTCTTGGGCAAGGAACAATGTATTAGTTAAGTATGTAGAGAAGCAAGGGGAGAACTTGCTCAGTGGTTGCAGCTGAATCATAGAATCAGAGAATCCTAGAATGGTAAAGTTGGAAGGGACCTCAAGGATCATCCAGTTCCAACCCCCTGCCATAGGCAGGGACACCTCCCACTAGTACAGGTCACTCAAGGCCTCGTCCAACCTGGCCTTGAACCCCTCCAGGGAGGGAGCAGCCACACCCTCCCTGGGCAAGCTGTGCTCAGCACAGTATGCATGGACAGAGGTTCTGGTCATGATGATCAGAATCCTGACTGTGGAAATACACAAGGTTGGTTAGATAGCTAATTACCCAAGTTTAAATGAGTACTGTTACCCTGTATCTGACATGCTCACTGGGGAAGGCCACAGCTATCATTAAATACCATTTAGACTTCTGCAGAATCTGTGCAGACAGGATTCTCTGCTGCTCTACAGTAGTTCACACACAGTTAGCTCCAGTGAGGTCAGGGGAATTAAACCAAACTCCAGGTAGTGGAAAGGACATTTAGCACCACTGCCTTTGTAATTTTGAACAGCCATCTGACTACTCATCTATAGCTGATACCTTTACAACTTACTGATGAGAAAGAGCTTTGAAGACATTAGGTTCTCTTTTGAATCAGGATCTTTATGCTTTGCTCTCTTTACACAAGTTTGTAGCTGAGCAAAAAGTAGATGACCTAAACTACAGACAATGAATGTCCTTGCATCTCCTGCAAAAGCACTTGGCTGGTAGATATGCCAACCACTACACCAACTCCCTGGTTGCTCAGAATTGGCAAAGTATATGTCACTGTCACTTATTTTGCTCCCTACACAACTTCACATGCACGTGAAATGTGCATGACAAGATAGGTCTCTTCCAGCCTGAGATATTCTGTGGTTCTTTAACGAGATGGTTAAAGGCAGAAAACCAACAAAGGGCAAAGTCTCACTGGAACAAAGTGAATAAGTAAAAGAATAAGCTCTGAGTCTTCCAACCTGTATTTTTAAGATACCAGAAAGCTGTGTTTCATTCCAAGTAGGAAACTATGTATTTTAAACTACTGCAGGAGCTTGCTGAGCCTGGTATTTGAAGAATGAGTCTGTTCAGCATAAGGAACATTACAGTGGAGAAATTAGTTACAACACACTTGTAAATTGCTGACATTAAAAAATAAAAGCCAAACAACCCAACAAATAAAAAGAAACAAAAAGCAAACATTGTAGACCTACTGGAATATTCCTCACAAGATATAAAAAGGTGATTTATCAAATTTGGGACCCTATGAAATTTTAAAGAAAGCTGCAATTAGAGTATTAATGATGCAGCACCCACATTAACAGCTGTTGTGTTCAATGTTGTAATTAAGCAACTCAAAGCTTTTGTTAGAAAGGTATAAACATAGCTACCCCTGGTTTACAGACAGGAAAATGGTAGAAAAGTTAATCATTGCCATCACCTAAATATAAACTCAGAAGCATGACTCCAAGTTTCATTATCATTCTTTTGGATCATGCTCACTAAATCAGTTTAATTACATTTATAACCCTAACTCCTGCCAGTTTAAACCCATTGCCCCTTGTCCTGTCATTGTCAATAGTCCCTCCTCAGCCTTCCTGTAGCCCCCTTCAGATACTGGAAGGCTACTAGAAGGTCTCCTCAAAGCCTTCTCTTCTCCAGGCTGCAGAGCCCCAACTCTCTCAACCTGTCCTCATAGCAGAACTGCTGCAGCCCTCTGCGCATCTTTGTGGCCTCCTCTAGACCTGCTCCAACAGTTCCATGTCCTTCCTGTGCTGGGGGCTCCAGAACTGTACACAGTAATTAAAAAATTTAGCACTAGAACTGCTCCCACTTATCTGAGCCATCTGAGAGTGGAAACAGGAATTGTATGCATGTTTGTTAAGAGCTGTCATCCCACGACTGTTTTCTTAAGTACAGTTTATGCTGCTCCTTTCTATTACATAGAGAAACACGTGGCAAAAGGGTAGCATCACTCCTAAGAAGAAGTGCAGATACTGGAAAACCTTCCAAAACCCTCCATCTACAAAACAAAAGGAGAAACTTTTATACTCTGGTTCTGTTCTTATTGCAAGACTGAGCAATCCTAACATTCAACACTGGGGAAAAGGATGAAGTTTTTCATTGGCCAAAAGGTTAATCCCCATTATTATTCTTTATATAAACATCACAGTATCACAGTATCACAGTATCACCAAGGTTGGAAGAGACCTCAAAGATCATCAAGTCCAACCCATTACCACAGACCTCAAGACTAGACATACACACAGAGACATGAGTATTTTTACAGTGCAACTGTTCTGTCCTAGAAATTCAACTTTTTAAAGAGGAAAACACCCCTTTAAATAAAGCAATGGAGTTGGAGAGCTTTACTCCAATAGCTATATGCTCTGGTCCAGAAGTACTGACACTGCAGATCTGGGCATACACCAAGTGCTTGTATTCAGCCTCCTAAACCCAATTGTATCACTATAGGCACAAATAGAAGAGCAAGTTCTCTGCCAATTTGCTCACTGATAAAAGCCTTATATTTATCAACATGTGGCACATCTGGAAGAGTTACAGCCATGAAGCGGATGGGGAGTAACACAGGACAGAATTAGACCTCTGGAGTGCATGGCTGTATGGCAGCCAGATGTGCTCTCTGTCAACAAACATAATCCCTTTCGAGTCGTTGACTCAGGCACCAGCAGAAGTGGCATTATTAGCCAGGGCTGTGCATGCAGTTTCACTAATGTACTCCCTAGGTTTCAGGGATAAACATGTGCATAATCCTGCACTGCACGACTCCCACACACTAAATAGGAGTCAGGCAGACTGGTCAGACCACCCAAGCTGAAGGTCAAACAGTGCAACTTGTCCAGACTGCAAACCCTCTACTCCACTGGTTACCAGCCTGCTTACTTCCACTTCACTGAGTCAGTGGGTAACTGCTTGCCAGAGGATTCACAGCTTTGCCTCAGAACAGCAGAGATACTTTTATCTTAAGAAACATGAGGTGATTGCTGTGGTGTATGTGATAGCAAACTGAGGAAAAACAAATGGAGAATTCATAGCTGGAAAGACAGCCATGACCCCAGAGAACTGCCTCTGATAGATACCCATCCTCACACTGCAGAAGATCTTTGCAGAGCCTCGGTTGTGCTCCATGTTTTGTGATTAGAATAGCAATGATTCTTCTCTGGAAGATGATGACAGATCAGATGACCTAGCAAGCTCTTTCCCAGCCTCTTTATGGTTTGATAATATGCTACTTCTAATCTTCAACACGTGGAAAGGAGGGCTAAAGTTTTACTATTCAGCAGGGATGAAGAATAGAACAACCAACTCAAACGAAGGTTCAGATTGCTCTACTGAAAATCAGCATTCCCCTTATTTTTATTGATGCCACCAGGGCTGTTCCCAAAGGAATATTGCCCTAGTCTGCCTAAGGATGACAAAACATGACTCATTGCAACTTTGCACTTGAAAAACAAAATAATACAACACAAACCCCTTTTAATAAAGGAGATCAAGTTTAAAGCTTCTTGACTGACACTGCCAGGCTGATGGAAGTAAGGACCTGCAATGCCTTGCTAACTGCTGAAATGAAAAGCAACCATCATGTCAGTGAAATGAGTTCATGTTCCCTGCAAATGGCACTGAGAAGGAATTTAGAAATCTTTTTAAAGCTGTATTAGACTGAACCGACCAGCATTTTGTACTGAGCCAGCAAAATTTTACTGTATTCAGTTACCTGGCTTCAGGGATGGGAGTTTCAGTCCAGTAATTTAAAATCTGATAGATGCTCTTAGACACATGAAGATGACCTAGGTAGCATCAGAGGTCTATAACATCTTAGCTTATAAAAGGTCACCTCAGTAGCTCATACTACACCCATGGGGGAAAAGTGAAGTAGGTGAATTATGCTGACAGTTTTATTTGGCAGAATTTATTGTATTTATTTTCTCAGCAAACACAGAGAAAAAGAGGCACAAGTGTCACCATTAAAAGCTGTTTACATTTGGGATTTTCTGATGCATTTCATTTGTCCAGGTTTAATTCCAAACTAAAGGATGTTCACCATTTTTCTCCATTGAGGAATTGTTCTCATGCTGTGTGTTGAAGTGTGTGCTGTATTAATAAGCACTACGAAACCTCTTTCAAAAGCATGCCTGAAAATGGAGTTAAACTCCTGGGCTGAGCAAATAATGCATGAGCCTTTCCTGACACCCTTATGAAACAGCTGGAGAGTTCACAGGCAGCTAATTATGGAGACAAGCACATGGAGGAATGATCTACTCCCGATCCAGTGTCTTCTCCCAGCTTTAAAAAGACATTTGCAGAGAGCTTCTCAAGTGAAATATTAGTGCCTGGTTTAGAACAAATTAGCAAGTTGCCAACCAATGCAAGCAACATTGATTTACCTTGCTTCCCCACTGAAAGTTATTATTTTCATAGCTGGCATGAAGTCTCAGGACTATCTTTTATACTCTCTAAGTTACACAGGTGTTGCATATGCAGACAATAAAAGCCTACCCTGCTTTTTATCTTCTACACTGGGCTATTGAGCTCTAGACCATTTCACACTGCACAAATGGCAACATCACTCTGCCATACACAGAAGAAATGCAGAGGGATTATTAGTCAGGAAAATCTTTAGCAATCCAATACATTCCTCGCTGCAGCTGTTTTCAGAATGGAAGTGATCATTACTCAGGCTTGCCAGAATCCCTGAAGGGGCAGAAAAGTCATTCACAGTTCAGCATTTTCTGCCTAGAGACTGTAGGAGTCATGGTAGGCATGGAAAAAAAATCAGCACATGAGAGAGATTACGTAGGAGCAGAATTCTCAACTGGAGGAATAGGTAATTTTCACAGCACCTCCTTCCCTGTTATGTAAGTGTTCTGAAAATAACTGAAATAGTAGAAAAACAGAGTGTTTGGGGGGTGATGTCTACCAGTATAAAACAACCATTTACTTCAATTTTGCATTTTATAGCAGAAAAATAATTTTAAGGCCTGGTGATATAAGAATAGCTCAGAGGCAAGGAAAAAAAAAAAAATCTTTTTCCAGGGCTGTGCAAATGGCAATAAGCATTACAGAGTGTGGTTTGTATATAGAATTAGATTGAGTGATTGGCACAGGAAATGGAAGCACAGGGATCAAAAAAACACACATTAAAGACATCACTCTGGAGGTTTGGAGTGATTTTGGGTGCTGTGTTCAGGTTTGCTTCACCCTGCTGCTTACCATGGAAAAACAGCAGGAAAATGCCATTTCTGTTTAGAGTACTACTGGCCATCTTGAAAGCAAGAGGTGACCTTCAGCTTCTAGCCTCAGGAAAACCTATCTAATTGGTGCTGAAGGATTCCTCTGCAAGCTCTAGGTCTCAGACTAGTGCTCCCTGTACAGCTTCTGAGTTATATCAGGGCTAGCAGCAATCAGATGTGGAAGGAAAAAAGAAAATAAAATGTTGCACTAGAAACAACAGCAATGGTTGGTTTTCATACACTGCCTGTAATACTGGATTAAAAAAAAAAAATCCCCAATCTGAGAATTTTATACATAATTGGATTTCAAGTAACAAGATTAAAGAGGAAAAAGCAGGAATAGTATCAGCCCCAGTGCATTTCTTCCTTATTTGCATCTAAGCTGTATCAGGCAACTGAGCTGTTTATTTTGGAAAATGCCTGTGCTATTTAATTGATTAAAATTACCAGGAGAAAAGTAGAAGTCCCTTGGGCTAGATGAATTTGGCCTGAAACTCTCACAAATTAGCTTTATCCATGAACCCTTTGATTCAGGGACAGAACATTTCTGATCACAAGCAGCGGGCTCAGCATCCTCCACTATCTACAGCTCCCAGAGCTCCACTCCTACAAGCCAGGCCTATGCACTGGCAGGGCAAAGCTGAGGCAATTTGTTTGCCTTAGGCTTTTTACTGGTGTGAGGCTTTAATCTCTGAATGTTTGCAAACTCCTGTCTAACAGCTGCAGCCTTATACCTTCTCCCTCTCCACCATTTTGTTTTATTGGGGTTATTGAGGCAGGATTAGTTAAGAGTTTATTAACACAAAGCCACCCACAGCATTAAAGAAACCCCAAACATGAAAGCTAACACACTTATCTCTGTAGTTGGCATTGCCTTGGACTAACAATGATTTTCCAGCTCGGGATTCCTGTTTCCTTATTGGTACTGAAAGGTGACTCACCTGCTGAAGCAGGTCAGTCCTGCCATTCCAGCATCTACTGCTGAGCCTCTGCTGGCAAGGCACGAGGAAGCAATGCACCTCACCTCTCTAGGCAACTTTCTGCAAGTGATAGAAACACTCATTTTAATGACTTGGTGCTTTAGTTAGTGGGGAGAGGAAGAGCTGAGTTCCTCCAGCTAAGGCCATTTCGCTTCCTGCTCCAATTGCCATCAGGGAATGAGGTTGATGGTCCCATTCCAGTGTGCTGGGAACCATTTGGTTTTCCCAGCCATATCCCTTCCCTCTGCCCTGCCTCATCTCTTCAGTGCCCAAAGGAGGTTGGTGCCAGCAGGAATGACCTCTAGCTCTCACCTGCCCTACTGAGATGCTTAATGTGAGACAGGGAAGATGCTTGCAGAGGCTCCTTGTAAAATTACCTTATGAAGCCCTAGGTCTCAGGAGCTATGGGCCACTCCTGTGGCAAGGGCCATGCTTGATGCCATTGCTGAAATAGCTGATGGGGGAGAGTAGCCTCCAGAATGTTGTGCCTGAGTGTCCTCAGCTCCATCACAGCTCTTTCTTCAATCAGAAAACCTTTGGGGCAGCCCAGGGCACTTAGGGCTGTCTCAGAAGTACCTGTGTGTCCAGATGGGCATCAGCCTCAGTGCTCTTTGCAGGTTGTGAGAAGGTGGATGGTGAGGGGTTGGGGTCCACTTTCCCCCTAGGATGTTGCCAGCCAGCCCTTCAGAAGGTTTGTGGTCAGAGCCTCTTTGCTGATTTCTTGCTGTGTTTTAGGAGGCTTCCCTGCAGTGTCTTGTGCCAGTCAAAGGAAGACAAGTCTCAATTTGAGGTAAACGAGAGTGGATATTTAAAATACAAGTGGAAAAAGAATCACCTCTGGTGAGAGAGTGGGACTTAAAATAAGTTGGGTGAATAAACCAGAAGTAGCTATTTCTTTGCCACCCAATATGAGTTAGTAGTGTTGAACTTTGGAGCACACTGCATTCCTTTAAAGGCCCAGCTCACCTTTGTTTCTGTGCCTGACAGATTTCCAGTCCTTCATCAGGCTTTCCTAGTTGGAATTGAGTTGTTTTTTTTTTTCTTCTTTAAAAGTCTTTTCCCTGATCAAGGATATTTCTGCATTAATGAAGCAGTATGTTCTTGTATCTATAAATGGAATGGCACACACCATACAGCAAGTGAATGAGGAGGAGCAACAAAGAAACCTCCAAGAAAAAAATACCTCTTCCACCAGCAAAATCAGCAAATGTGTGGAATCAAATATTTTGTAAGCTTATCAGTGGGGCAGGAGCAGCAGCCTTAGGTTGTCATAATCTTTGTTTTGTGCCCTTTGGTATTAAGTGAGAACAATGTGGTATTTAAAAGCATTTTCAGTTTCTGTATTTTTTTTTTAAATCCTTCTCAAGTCCTCTGTTGGCAGTCCTGTAAATGTTACTAGCAGTGTGGTGTTGCTGATCCTGCTAATTGCTGTGTAGAACTCGTGTTGATTTAGCAAGCTCAGTTGCTGTTTTGCTACTAGCACAGATATCCATCCATTCCCTGCTTCTGGCTTCCTACCAACCCCACGGTGAAAGCTTGCTGAATAAGAATGTTTAGCTGCTCAAGTTTAACCCATTGGGGTTATTTTAAAGATAGAATTTGTATTGGTGGCGTGTGTGAAACATTTAGCTTTAATACTTCAAAAAGACATTAAATAATTAAAAAAAAAAAAAAAGGGTTTGGGTTACTCTTGTGCTAAACAGTTACAGGCTGACTTGCCTGAAGCCATCCCTGAGGAACGCTGCTTCAGAGAGAGATGGCAGTACAGGACAATTAGATAAGAATTTGGTTGCTAGATGAAAGGAAATATGAACTCCTGAACCCTCACGGGAGCAGCACGAATTGATTTAGCATGAAGTGCAAATGATCAAAATGAGTAAAACGCAAGTGTGGAGCAATTTTGACTTCCCCCTTTTTTTTGCTTCATTCCTTTGTCTGGAGGCCAAAAGATAACATTGTGCACTTTAGTAATTTGTTTTTCAAATTGAGGATTTATATATGGTTCTGAGAAGTCTATAGTAGTTACTTCACCCACAAGTTACCATTAGGACTTATCCTAAAGGCATTTGTATGTGAAAGCAATTCTCATTAATGGCAAGAAGATCTATCTGGCTGACTGAGGTATAGCTTAGCTTGGTGTTTATATTTGTTGCTAAAGTATACATTCAGAATTCCTAGGAAGGAAGTAGTCTGAGGAGAAGAGAGATGTAGTTGCAGATTATATTGATTAAAGTCAGGAGTCAGCTCTCCAAGGGTCCGTTCAGGCCATGGAGCCACCGTGATCAGAATTGTTTCCCAGGGTGATGTTAATGCCCTGTGCTTCAAATATGCTGCATCACTTGTGGGGGAAATGGTGTTCAGAAGAGCAAGGATGCTGCCCAGGCCAAACCCAGAGCAGCTGTCACAGAACATGGTAGGCTTTCTAGTGCTGCAGCCAGGTGAGGCCCTTCAGACTACTACGCATTTGAGAGAAGTTGGCTTCTAATTCCTGCGCTCAGTGAAGTATTTGAAACTTTAAGTACTCATTCTGCTGCAGGATGAAAACAAATGTTAGGCTGAAGTGCAAACATTTCCTGGGAACAGTGTACAGGCCTCCTTTTTTTCAAATAGTAAAATTTTTCTTAATTATTTCCCTTAAGAGACTTACCTAGAACAACGTGAGCACCTTTGTGCCCCTGTTCACAGCTGTGTGAGGTGTGGCCCAGGCTAGGTTGTGCTATCTTTGATGCTAGGACACTGTGCCACAGTGCCACTGTAGGTCTTGCTTAGCATGCCCAAGTTAAACTAAATGTTTAGGATGAAAGTTGTAGTCTCACTGGTTTAGAAGATTTTTTTTTTCACCTGGAGTGCTTCCTCTTTCTCCTTCAGTGTTTTGCTGAGGATGGATGCTTCTGGCTGAAGGAATCCTGCTGGGTTTGTCTCTGTGTGGAGACAAACTTGGGCAGAGAGTCTCTGCAGAGTGAATGATAACCATGAGTTGGGCTCTTCATAGCTGAGGCAGTTTGTGACCTGTGTCCTCTTTCCTCTGAGAGGCTCAGCTAGAGCTTTCTACCTTGAAACCATGCATGTTTGAGCAAGCCTGGGAATTAAATGCTTAAATGCTTGGGGGAAGTAACAATGGGTAGAGGAAGGACATAGACTATTCATTTTCCTTGATTTCTCTGATGTCAGTAAGGGAGAATGAGGTCAAAACAGATTTTTACACTTACATTTTAAAAGCAACAGAAGCTTCCAGGAAGGTAGAAATCGAAGAAACAAAACACAAGGGATTGAGAGTGGCAGGAGGGTTCTTTTGCTGCACAAAATTAGTGCATAACATAACAAAGAGCAGATGACTCATCAAGGAGGTCCAAGGGATTTTCAAGGAACCAGCTACCTAATGGGAAGTTCCTACTGATTTCTAACTGGTTTTGGGTCATGCTTCCACAGAGCAGAACTGAGGCTGCTCTGATGAAGTCATGCATTTTTAGAAGCGATAAGCATATACAAAAGCTCCTTTGTGGGATTCCTCCACGAAGCAGCAGGAATACAGATGAAGCTTTGAAAACAAAGCCATGTGAAGATCAGGTCATGTAACGTGGGAGAGTTGTGTCTGAGATCTCAAGCACACATATAATTATAAAGCCTTAATTACAAAGCCAGTGGTCATATGTTTGCTGGAACAGGGGTAATGGTAGGAGATTTGTGTTTGGACAGTAGCTAGCACAAAGTCTTTCTACAAGACCTTGTGCATGATTAATAACAAATTAGCAAATTGACTCAAAGAAACAACATCCTTCAGAGTTTGAACTAATAAGGTGTCCCTGATGGTCAGGGTTTAGATCACTACCAAGCTCTGCTTAACAG
The DNA here is from genome assembly GCA_013399055.1 of Ramphastos sulfuratus. Taxonomy (NCBI): domain Eukaryota; kingdom Metazoa; phylum Chordata; class Aves; order Piciformes; family Ramphastidae; genus Ramphastos; species Ramphastos sulfuratus. Next base: position 98,958 of record WBNM01017442.1, on the reverse strand, counting down.
CTGGGAGCAGCAGAAGTACTTCAGACAACATGCAGGGTATATGAAATCTTCTCTTTCTGCTCCTCTGCTGACTGGGTAGTTCTGCTAGGGAGGTTTTGTCTCAGTGGTGTTATAACAGCAGCATGGCTTATTCTTCTTCTCTGGCCAAGGCTTTTTTGCATTCTGTTCCTGTTCTGGGTTTGGGTGGTCCTGTTTGCTGGGATTTCTGTGTCAATTGCTTGCAAACATATGACTCAGAAGAGTGTAACTGTCACCAGCTACATTAATATTTACAGTATATTGTGATGTGCCCCCCCTCGATGTGTAAACACTAAAGCAACTCAACAGCCTTTATTTATCTGCAGTCAAACAGGATGGTTTATAGATCTGCAGCATCCAGTGTTGAATCCCAGGGTTTGATTACAGTAGACTCAGGAATTCAAGGTGACTACCTGATGTACTGAGCAGAGGTTTATGTAAGTGAATTTAAGAGACAGAGCAGTAGCAACACATACCTTTTAAATAGCATTTATTGTCAGGTGGGCTTTAAAACTTAAAAAAATACCCAAGCAAAACAGATGCAATATTTTCTCTTTTTACATGTGGAGAAACTGAGGCACAGCACCATGACGAGTTCTGTCTATCACTATGCTGCAAGGACAGAGCCAGTAAAAAAACTTGGATATTTTGAGTCTTAAATCTGCTGCTCTAAGGACATTGGAATATCATAGAATCATAGAATGGTAAGGTTGGAAGGGACCTCAAGGATCATC
>WBNM01017442.1:83106-98190 GCA_013399055.1 Ramphastos sulfuratus | reverse complement strand
CTTTTCCTCAGGGCTGCTCTCAGTCATTCCCCACCCAGCCTGGAGTTGTGCTTGGGATTGTGCCTACCCAGGTGCAGGACCTTACACTTGGTGAACAGCAGTTTTCAGTCTCAGCTCTTGGAGCCTCCCATTCAAATTTCAAGGGACTTGCCTGAGATGTTTTATGGGTCCATCTGCAAGATGCTCTGGGGTGTTCAAAAGGATGCTTTTCCCAGACGCTTCTTGAGGATGTCTCCTGAATACTTTGTGGTCCCCCTCCCTGCTTCCCAGAGGAATGTGAACCACAGGATGAAAATTGCTGGTGTAGGAGTGTTATTAGCCAATCTGTAAGGACTGAAGTGTGAAGGAAAATATGTTTGAAAGCAGGTCTGGACTTGCCAGATTAATGCTCGACTTTGCTCCTCAGATACCTGCTGCTGGAGGAAAAGCTTAACTGAAATTCTGGTTTTGTATATGTCTGACTTGAGAGCAACTCAGAAATGTAAGTTTCTGAGCTTTTGTTTGTGGTTGCTACTTGTGTCAACACAGGTGATGCAGGCTGAGACAGGGATGGGGGTCTTCGTAAGGAGTAGCTGTGCTTGCTGTAAGGGTCAAAGTGGGGAGGAACTTAGATAGTGATGGACAGACAGCCCCTTAGTGTCCTGGTACTTCAACAGCAGTTTTAGTGTATGTTCTAAGAGCAGCTTTAGCAAGCATGGGCGTTGTTGGGTTTATCACCCCAGGGGAAGTGATGGCAGAAAGCTGCTTGGCAAGCATTATGAGTGTGGGGTTTAAAGAAAACCAGGCTGGGGGGAGTGTGTGAGATGGGGAGCAAGGGTTTAAGGCTCTGTGTGGAGCTGTGGGGTGTGGAATGAAGAGCTGGGGAATGCTGTGTAGGCTTTATTAGTATTTTTTCTTTGCTTGTGTTTTGTTGTTGTTTTGGAAGCGTTTTCTGAAAGATGAAAGCAGCTTTTGAGGTCAGGCTTTTAAGCTCTGGCTGAAGAAAGTACATGCTGGTGCTGCAAGGAGCCACTCCAGAGTGTGTTGTATTTTTCTCCTTTTTGAAGTGTAATTTATTTTTCTGCAGGTTCTATCCTTTTCTAGCAGATTGCTTGATAGCCTCAGTGTAGGGCTGGGAGACTGCAGTGAAACTGTAGCTCTTTTGCTGGCTATTTCTGTGTGTTTAGATGAGGTCAGTGGGACAGTAATCCAGTTATGAAATGAAGAAGTTGCCCATGGAAGAATTGCACCTGAGTGCATGATTCTGCTCTGTTTGTGTGTTTGCTGTTAAGTTAGGCCAAATATAAAATTGGAACAGTAAATCATTTTTTGTGGTTATCTGTCTGCAGCTGGTACTCTTTGCTCCAAATTAACCAGCAGAGGACTTGCAATGGCATACAGCACAGGTGGTGGAAGGCTGCTCCAGCAATCCCTTAAGAGAATTTTGCCTAAAAAGGGCTCACATGATTGCATTATGCTCAATGGCCATGCCAGCCAGCTCAGAGCTGTTCCTCAGTGGTAGCTGCACTGGTCCCAGGGCAGGTAGCAGAGCTCATCAGCATGTGTGCAGCATCACATTGCAATGACTCTAGCAGAACTGGTGTCTGAGTGGGACTACCCTGAGGCAAGGGCCTGTTCTACTTCTAGGGTTTCCAGGCAGCATTGCAGTGCATAGTGCAGGCTAATCTCAGCACTTTAAAATGACAAAGCTGAGCTAAGCCAATCCCAAACTGCAAGGAATTAGAGCTTTAGAAACAATTCGTTTGAATGGGCCTTTAGGGTTCTTCTATATCAGCAATTCCCTTCTCTGCTAAGAATGGAGCATACCAGAAAACCACCTGATTTTGTAGCAGCTGATGAAATAATGTCAGAAGTGTAGCCACCTCAAGGTGCCTTGACTAGTTTCTTTCATGTGTAGACAGTATTAGTGGTGGGTCCTCTCCCTGAAATACATTCTACAAGTCCATGGTCCAGAAAGCCATAATTCCTTCATGGTATTTTGAGTTCCAAGTCTGGTGATAGGAGGGAGGAGATGACCCCTTAGTTCAGTACACTGCTGTTGGACTTGATGATCTTGAGGGTCTTTTCCAATCTGGTTAATTCTGTGAAAATCTGGGCTCAGTTCTTCGCTCCTGATTTCCAGTGCCTAAGGCTGAGACACATTCTCACGTTCACCTGCCTCTTCTGAACCCGTGAGGGTGGCTTCAACTCTGCTCAGCTGGCTGAAACTGAAGTGAATGCAGCTTGACAGAAGCTTGAGAAGAGCAGATTTAGATTGGCTGTTAGGAACAAGTTCTTTACTGTGAGAGTGGTGGAGCACTGGAATGGATTGCCCAGGGAGGTGGTTGGGGCCCCTTCCCTGGAGACATTCAAGGTGAGGCTTGACAGGGCCCTGGGCTAGTGAGGATGTCCCTGCTGATTGCAGGGGGGCTGGACTGGATGACCTTCTAGAGGTCCCTTCTGGCCCTGACCATTCTTTGATTCTACTCTGTAATTGCTATCTCAACTGATATAACTTGTGGTTATAGTTTATTCATCTCTTGCTCTGGATACTTGAGGATAGACATTTTTTCTCCATTTTTCTGACAGAATGGAGTGGTACCTCACAGTTGCAAGGATGATAGTGTGACCTGTGTCATGTGAGAGCTGTGCAGGCTTGAGCACCTCTCTGCACTTGCACCCAGTAACACCAACTGGCACGAAGTCTGCTTCTGTATGCCATAATACCACTGAACAGGAATTCAGGATTGCATTCAAGCAGTTGCTCATGAATTTATGACAATAACTGAAACTGGAAAGTGGAAGTTGTCTTGCACTGGAAATCTGCATCGTGTATATTAGAGTTTACTGCTTTGTACCCAGAGTTTGGATTCTTTTCTCTGGAAACAAATTGATTTTTAAACACTGAAGCATTTCAGTGTATTCATTTACCCCAATTTATTTGTATAAACATGACAAATTTAAATTCTAATCACCTTCAACCCTTCACCCTTCTGATGGTAATTAATTCATAGTATGTTCCAGTACCACTCAGCACAGGCTTAATCAGATCATTGGTTGTGGATGTTAACTGCAACATCTGTGGTGTTTGCATAAAACCTGTCAGAGCCTGGTGCTGGCTGAAATCACTCTCATTACACAGTTCATTTTGAGGCAGTAAGTAGCCATGCTTCTCAGAAAACAGGATTAGGGTGAAGTATTCTATTAACACACTTAATCCATAACTAAAATAATATGAATTACTTCTGCTTTAGGAGACAAATGTTTTATTTCAGATGAGAATGACCTTTCTGAATAGAACCTCCACAGTTACATTGTAAAATTGAGATCCATAATGAGAAAGATTAGTTGGAGCTTGTACTACAGCACAACGATGTGTCAGATAGGAAGCAGCTGTGTCAGAGGTGTCACCACTTTGAGAATTGCTCTTCTGTGGCTGGAAAGGATAAAATCATTATTCCTTTGTTTGAAAGTTGCGCTGTGGTGTATGTTGGAGAGGTCCAACTGCTGTGTCTTCCCTGGATATGTCTGAGTTAGGCATTAGTTTTTCAGACCATTGACTGTCTGCTGGTATTTCCACAATGTCTGTGTTGCAGCCAGTTTTGGCTCATGCTCCAGGACTGAACTGGAGGACGCCAGAGCTAAAACAATGAGCGCCGACAGCTTCAGCGAAAGAGCCAAGCTCCTGTCGTGGGTGGCTGTCACAACACATATGCTTTGCGTGTTCACTAGAGGATGGACATGAACAGGAATGCTGGATTTTTTTTTTCCCCTCCATGCACAAAGGCTGTCTGTAGGCTTTGTCAGAATTACTTCTTCTGGAGTGGAAACAACATGGGGATCTTTGTCAGGGAGCATGCTGCGGACGAGTCACTCCGGTGACTGCCTGTAATTGAAGTGGCTGCAAAATGGCTCCTGTCTCCACAGCAGAGCTGCTGCGGTGTACAGAGGAGAGAAAGGCACCACAGCTATGCACTTACCTTGCACAGTCTGCTGGTCTGAGCTCCAACCTTATTGCTAGTCCCAATTAGAAGTGAAAAGAGAGAGTTGTATTTGTTAACAAGCTGCTAGAGGTTTTCAATGACCAGAAACATTTTAACAGCCTTTGGGTAACTTGGTCATTTGAGACCAAGTCTTGCTGGAGCAGAATGAAATTTCATGCTGCTTTGGAAAAGATTTTATGAAAATGGATTTGCACTGGGGAGGGGCATGCCCTTTCAGTTAGAGTCTGCAGCCCCAACATGACTGACGGGGATGCAGGATGCTTCGTGGTTTAGTTTCATTCTTACTGATTCACAGTGGAGGTTTTTTCATTCTCTATCATTTCAAATGATGCTGAGCATAGACTAGAATGAGAATCTCCATTGTGATTCACTTGCTCAACTTCATGTGCCTAAATGCTGGGGTGGTGGTTTTGTTTGTGGTTTTTGTTTGGTTGTTTTTTGGTTTAGTTGGTTTAGTGTTTTTTTTTGGTTTTTTTTTGTTTTTTTTTGTTTTGTTTTTTTTTTTTTTTTTTTTTTTTTTTGTTTGTGTTTTTGTTGTTGTTGTTGTGTTTTGTTTTTTGTTTTTTGGGTTTTTTTTTCCCCCTGAAGTACAGAATCAGCATATGGGGAAGGAAAAGACAGTGTTGATGCTGGAGGGGAAGGGAATAGAAGAATTAATGGTGAGTTAGCAGAACAAGTAAAAAGTTACAAGTAACAGAACCAAAATAAAAGTTCTTTGTGATTATATGTGAAATCTTGTTGAATGTCAGTGTCTAGCACAGAACAAGGAAGGGGAATCGAGGGGAGGAGAACATCAAACAGTTAATTCTGCAACAATTTCTAGGTTTAGGGTTTGGTTTGGTTTGGTGGTTTGGCTTTTTTTAGTATTACAAAAGAAGAAGTGGAGCCCAGGATCTGTTTGGATGAAGAACAGGTCTGGCTAGAGCCAATGCTTTGGTCAGACAAGACAAAAGGAATTTTACAGGAGAGGCTTGTCAATGCTGTGAAGCTTCTTGTGACAATGGGCAGAGGAACCTTCAGGCCTTTTCTGATAGTGGAGCATTTTCTGATGCAGGAACTGTAGAGGATAGCCACAAAGCTGGCTTTAGAAGGTGCTTTCCAACACCTACTTGCAGATAAGAAATTCTGAAAACCCTGTCAGGCCTTAAAGGTGGTTCAGAAATGAAGGCTCATCTCTCTCTGAGGAGGTTTCCTTTATGTTCTGGCTCACCAGCTGCCTTTCTATCGCTGTAATAGCATTTGTTTGAACCTAACACTTAAAGCATGTGAAAATATTTTGGCATTTTTGGACAAAGGCATAATTTTTGGGTTAATGCTAAGCTGCTGGGGGAGAACAAAATTACAATTATGTGCTTTTAGATTTAGTTTTTAATTGAAATTGATCTTGGAGACAGGGATAAAAGTAGATAACAAGTGCAATTTAAAAAACTGTCAAAAATATCAATGAGACAAATGGTTCAGTTAAAATGCATTAGTGCTGTGCTCAGATATCCTTTCTTCTCGAGTGTGTGCTTGTGAAAAACTCTGCTCTCCTTCAGGATTTTCTAATCTTCCTCTATTAAGCTTTCAGGGATTGTTCAAACGTTCTGTAGAATATCTATCATTTTCTATTATTGCTTTGTGGGCTTTTGTGTGTCACTTATGAAGGAACTATTGGGTTTCTCCTGTAATAAATTTTATGGGTCCTGCTCTGGAAAGGTTCTGTCTGTGCCTGCCAGAGGTCTGCAGCATCATCTGGTCCCCTTCAAACACCTTTCTGTGAATTCAATGTAGCAGTAAGAATATTGCTTTATTCAAAGCGTGCTTGAGCACAAACACAAACCCTTTTGGACCGGCAGCCCTTGTAAAGTAAGCTCTGGTGCTGAGTTGGGCGACTTAGTTTCAGCCAGAATCAACCCCCCCTCATTAAAGTGATTACAGGATGCTTGCCTCCCCTCTAGCAGGGCAATGAGAGCCAGGCCATGCTGCAGTTTGTGACGATCTTCCTTTAATAAATGAAAGGTATGTGGCAGTTTACACCACTGAACAGTGATGATCAAGGTGCCTCTTGGTCCCAAGGGAGCAGGGGCAGCTGGCGCCTCGCAGTGCACTGGGCCCCTCCGCTCTGCCTGGGAGGCTGTGGGGGACAAGGCCCAGGCAGAGGAGAGCAGGGCAGGGCTCGCTGAGCTCCCTGGCCTGAGCACCCATCTGAAAGGCAACAGCAGGCCCTTTGCAGACTGAGAGCGGAGCCTTTTGCTCAGCCTCTGTATTGAATATTGTGAATGGGTTCTGGGGCTGCGAAGAGCAAAGCCTCGACTGGAGCAGCTCTCCTATGAGGATAGGCTGAGAGAGTAGGGGCTCTTCAGCCTGGAGAAGAGAAGGCTTCCAGGAGACCTTAGAGTAGCCTTCCAGGATCTGAAGGGGGCCTACAGGAAGGCTGGGGAGGGACTATTTATAAGATCTTGCAATGACAGGACAAGGGGCAATGGGTTTAAACTGGCAGAGGGGAGATTTAGACTGGATGTTAGGAGGAAGTTCTTTACAGTGAGGGTGGTCAGACACTGGCACAGGTTGCCCAGGGAGGTTGTGGCTGCTCCCTCCCTGCAGGTGTTCAAGGCCAGGTTGGACGAGGCCTTGAGTAACCTGTACTAGTGGGAGGTGTCCCTGCCTATGGCAGGGGGTTGGAACTAGATGATCCTTGAGGTCTCCTTCCAACCTTACCATTCTATGATTCTCTGATTCTATGACTGTAGAGACTGCGCGCAGCACAAGGTGGCAGCAATGCTCTGCGGTTGTGCTCTCCCCCTCCCGCAGACCGACAGACGTGAAGTTGGGAGCTGCAACATGAAAGGCTGAGGGCTTATTTCCTTGGAGATTATTTCAACTCCCTCTTGGCCCCCCCTCATTCTTCCTGTTTTCCCCTGAGGTCTGGGGGTGGGTAGGGTGGAACAGAATGGGAAATGCTTGTGACTCGAGTCTGTCTGGAGCCTCCTATCTCAGAATCACAGGGAATTCAATCCATCTGAGGTTGGTGCTGAAGGAAAACGACTGAGATTTATTTCCAGGATTAGTTAAAATGTACTCCCCAACCCAGCTGCAAAAGCTGTGCTACCCATGGGTCCTGTAGAGCTGCACAGAAACGACTCTGTAAAGCCGTCACAGCCTGAGCTCCCAGTGTAAGGAACCCTCAGCCATGCTACCATGCACATCTAACTCTCTGTTTCTTGCTACACAAAGGTGCGTTTCCCCCTGAGATTTCTGGAGATTTTCTTCAGAACAGATCTGGATATTGACCTCCTGTAGCCTTTGCTCAGGAGCAGCACTGTGCTGGCTGTAAACACTCTCATTTTCAGCTGACTCGCACAACTTTAATCTCGATGNAGCAGTAAGAATATTGCTTTATTCAAAGCGTGCTTGAGCACAAACACAAACCCTTTTGGACCGGCAGCCCTTGTAAAGTAAGCTCTGGTGCTGAGTTGGGCGACTTAGTTTCAGCCAGAATCAACCCCCCCTCATTAAAGTGATTACAGGATGCTTGCCTCCCCTCTAGCAGGGCAATGAGAGCCAGGCCATGCTGCAGTTTGTGACGATCTTCCTTTAATAAATGAAAGGTATGTGGCAGTTTACACCACTGAACAGTGATGATCAAGGTGCCTCTTGGTCCCAAGGGAGCAGGGGCAGCTGGCGCCTCGCAGTGCACTGGGCCCCTCCGCTCTGCCTGGGAGGCTGTGGGGGACAAGGCCCAGGCAGAGGAGAGCAGGGCAGGGCTCGCTGAGCTCCCTGGCCTGAGCACCCATCTGAAAGGCAACAGCAGGCCCTTTGCAGACTGAGAGCGGAGCCTTTTGCTCAGCCTCTGTATTGAATATTGTGAATGGGTTCTGGGGCTGCGAAGAGCAAAGCCTCGACTGGAGCAGCTCTCCTATGAGGATAGGCTGAGAGAGTAGGGGCTCTTCAGCCTGGAGAAGAGAAGGCTTCCAGGAGACCTTAGAGTAGCCTTCCAGTATCTGAAGGGGGCCTACAGGAAGGCTGGGGAGGGACTATTTATAAGATCTTGCAATGACAGGACAAGGGGCAATGGGTTTAAACTGGCAGAGGGGAGATTTAGACTGGATGTTAGGAGGAAGTTCTTTACAGTGAGGGTGGTCAGACACTGGCACAGGTTGCCCAGGGAGGTTGTGGCTGCTCCCTCCCTGCAGGTGTTCAAGGCCAGGCTGGACGAGGCCTTGAGTAACCTGTACTAGTGGGAGGTGTCCCTGCCTATGGCAGGGGGTTGGAACTAGATGATCCTTGAGGTCTCCTTCCAACCTTACCATTCTATGATTCTCTGATTCTATGACTGTAGAGACTGCGCGCAGCACAAGGTGGCAGCAATGCTCTGCGGTTGTGCTCTCCCCCTCCCGCAGACCGACAGACGTGAAGTTGGGAGCTGCAACATGAAAGGCTGAGGGCTTATTTCCTTGGAGATTATTTCAACTCCCTCTTGGCCCCCCCTCATTCTTCCTGTTTTCCCCTGAGGTCTGGGGGTGGGTAGGGTGGAACAGAATGGGAAATGCTTGTGACTCGAGTCTGTCTGGAGCCTCCTATCTCAGAATCACAGGGAATTCAATCCATCTGAGGTTGGTGCTGAAGGAAAACGACTGAGATTTATTTCCAGGATTAGTTAAAATGTACTCCCCAACCCAGCTGCAAAACCTGTGCTACCCACGGGTCCTGTAGAGCTGCACAGAAACGACTCTGTAAAGCCGTCACAGCCTGAGCTCCCAGTGTAAGGAACCCTCAGCCATGCTACCACGCACATCTAACTCTCTGTTTCTTGCTACACAAAGGTGCGTTTCCCCCTGAGATTTCTGGAGATTTTCTTCAGAACAGATCTGGATATTGACCTCCTGTAGCCTTTGCTCAGGAGCAGCACTGTGCTGGCTGTAAACACTCTCATTTTCAGCTGACTCGCACAACTTTAATCTCGATGTGCGAATGCCAGATCTGTGTTGTGGAGCTCCCTCCCGCCCGGGTGCTTTGCATTGGCTTTCCCTGCTAGTGACTCATTAATTATTTCCATTATAGGTCCCTTCCTGAATCAGCCAATACTGCAGAATATCTGTTCCAAATTATAATTTCACATAAAATAGGCTTCCATTCATTCAAAGACAATCTCACGAGGAGATCTGGATTTACTGTAAGGATATCTGCATGTTGTGTGCAGAAGGGGAAAGAAACATTGAAGGGGTGAGACTTAATTATGGTCAGCCATTAGATACTGTGGTACAAGCCCCTATCTTGGGACAATTTCATATGCTTTTGGCAAATTTGGTCAGGTAGGTGATGTAATTACAACAACAATTCCTATTGTTTTTCCTTCCAAGCTGCAATCAGATATTGGCTCTAAAGCCCAGGTACTGGGCATCTTTCTTTGTCTTGCTAAGATAGCAATGTCTGAACGTGTTTTGGTTGAGGGGGTTTTGATTTGTTTTTCCCTCATGAGCATGTTCTCCGTTGCACTTCTAGTGTGGTATCTCTGTTCCTAGAAGTCTTATGGGACAGTTGGAAAAATTTATGGGGACAGACAGAGTTTGGGCTGTTCAGTCTGGAGAAGGGAAGGCTCTGACGAGACCTTATTATGGCCTTCCAGTATCTGAGGGGGGCTTACAAGCAAGCTGGTGAGGGACATTTTAGGATGTAGGGTAGTGATAGGACTGGGGGGAATGGAGCAAAACTAGAAGTGAGTAGATTCAGATTGGACGTTAGGAAGAAGTTCTTCCCATGAGGGTGGTGAGACCCTGCAGCAGGTTGCCCAGGGAGGTGGTGGAAGCCCCATCCCTGGAGGGTTTTAAGGCCAGGCCGGATGTGGCTCTGAGCAACCTGATCTAGTGTGAGGTGTCCCTGCCCATGGCAGAGAGGTTGGAACCAAATGATCTTTGAGGTCCCTTCCAACCCTGATGATTCTATGATTACTCTGAACGCTTTGGCTCCTTCACATCTCTTTTTGTCTCCATCAGCTCTGATGTGGACAGTTCTCCTTTCTTCCTGACACAAGCACAACCTCTGCTTTTCTGCTGCCCGGTTTCGATACGGTTTGCCTAGAACTGGGTGGTGTCTGTATCCCTCTGAAGCGCTGGTAGCTGTGTGTGTTTGCAGAAAGGGCTGTCCAGATAACAGCTGGGCGCAGGGCAGGTCCCCGTGCCGGGCTCATCTCGGCGCTGTGGATGCCGAGGGCCCTGCTGTGCCGCGGTCCCGGCCCCGGCAGATGTCACCCTTGGCTCAGCGGAGAAAGCCGTGACTGCCACATCTCCCTTTGCTGGCAGTGCCGCTTGTCGCTATGCTTGCGGCCGTGACACTGCCTTGGTGGGATTGTCGGCTGCTCGGGAGCAGTGTTGCTCCAGGCGTGTGTCCCATGGGAGGAGAGCGGGATGGTGTTCCTGTGGCTGAATGTGCCCAGCCCTGCTGGCTTTGGGAACGTGAAAAGTGAGGTTGTGGAGGGAGCTGTTTCAGAGGCATCCACAGTGCCTGTACAACGGCATGCCAGGAGTTAACAAGCATCTGTGATTTCCCTGTGTCTCTGATTAACTTTCTGAGTACACCATTACGTTTCCACAGTTATTTTGGTGCACTGGCACAAACATTTTGTTCTTGATGTATTTCAATATGTAGCACCATTCAAATGTGCAAATGTCACCCTCATACTTCTGGCTGGCACACATTGAAGATTTAGACCTTGGGCTTTTTGCCTTGGGTTTTGTCACCAAGAGTTAGGCAAATGTGCTTAGTCTAGTTAGCGGCACTTGGTTTGTAGGCTGAAACACAGCAGAAAAGAAAAAAAAGTCCCTTGTTTTGCCATGTCTCACAATCTTTCACAGCTGTATGTGAGCGTGTGAAAGGTCTGGGTTGTAGAATGATGTTTCAGCCCTCCTGTGGGAGGACAAAAGGCTTGTTGGACTCAGACTGACTGTGGAAGAACATCTTCCTCCTGGTTGTTGCTGATTTTTATTTATTTACTTAAAGATTTTCCTGGGTTCTAAGGAACTGGGACACTTTTTACCAGCTTACTTCTGTGTTGCTTAATGCAGCCTAAAGCATTGTTTGACCATGGACAATATGTGTCATTCAGTAATACCAAAGCCTTCATGGGTATTTTCAACATACATAAATGCATCCATATGTGGATTTTTTTTTTGTCTACAGTAAGAAAGTCATATCATTGCTCTGAAAAGCAGACTGTAACTATTAAACATATGCTAAAGCTCAGAGTTTCCATTAATTTAATATACCATACCACGCGTAGCTGGAGAATATACTGTACCAACAGGAGATTCCTGCTGTAAGGAGAACTGTGATTGAGGATCTCATATGTTTTGTATCACTTCCTTGTCTTCTCTCCAACTTAAAAGCATTGAAGTGCTTTTTGGTAAAGTTGCCTCCCACCCCTGGGTTTTTTTTTGCCTCCCCTCCAAATACTTTCACAAATTGCTATCTTCAAAATTAACAGCATGATGCTTGTGGTGCCAAAGTGTGATGGGAGAGTGAGATACTGGGACTCCAAGTTGTTGGAGTGGCTTTTGCTACCTGTGGACTCCATTCTTTGGTACACAGGCTGACTCATGCAGGTTCCTGAAAGGCAAGTCATCCACAGAGGTTTGTGGTTCTGGCCAGGGCCTTTACAGGTGTCTCTAAGTCAAGAATTTGAGACTGAACCAGAAAGCCATTCACTGGGGTGTACTGACTTTGGCATGAGCCAAGGCTTCCTTGGTCACACAGAGATGTCTGGTTCAGTTTCACTGGAGGAAAACTGTCTGTGCCCTCGAAGGAGGGTCAGGCTGCAGTGTGCCCTAGCAGGCTGGAGTGAGCTGCCTGTGCCCGCTGCCCAGCAAATGCAGGGAGGATCTAGAGGAGGATGGTGCTTGTGCTTGCTCTTATTATCTAGTTTTGTGCTTGCTTTGTTTTCTAATGTAGCTGTTCAGACTACATGGGTTAAGCTGGCAGGTATACTGTATGCTAGTAATATACTGTATGCTAGTAGATATAACCTGCTTGAGTTTAAAACCACACCTTTGTTTCTGTCTGTGGGCATTGCCTGGGAAGATGCTTTGCTTCAGGCATATGCATGGTCCTTTGTGCCTAGCACTGTCATTAAGTAGACTGAGCTTTTTAGGCCTGAAAGGTGTCACTGAGTAACGGTTTCTTTGTTGTCCATCTGACTGGCAGGACATTTTCTCTTGTCCCTGCCATGAATTGTGACTGTTGCCTCCTAAAATGCTTGCACCACTTATTGAACGTGTAATTATTTAGCATGTTGTTTTAGACTGACACTTTTGTATCTGCATTGCCAGGGCAAAGCAGGCAGGGTGTTCATTCATGCATACAGACCCAAGCCTGCCTTCTGCCAAAGCAATTAAACTCTAGAAATGCACCACAACTGTGGCATCAGTCAGCAATGTCAAAATCTGCTGGCAGAGCAATGGGTAAACTGTTCTTTTCTTTCATGACTCGCATGCATGCTCCCTCTCCTTTTTCCTTTTTTATTGGTGGGGACTCAGAGCTGGATACTTGTCAGATGCTATAATGTGAAGTTAAACAGTTGACTTGGGGAAGAATGACACATTGACACTTTTCATAATAATTGCTTCCTACACTGGAAATCTCCAGCTGTTTTGGTGGAAATAACATGATGTGACTGTGACAATAATACAGTCCCAAAGCCTGCAGACTGAAAATAGAAGCTTCTAGGTCCAATTTTAGTTGAAATGTAGGGGGTTTAACCTTATAGCACTGATCATAAAGATGACTAAATATGGAAATTAAAGGAATCCCAAGAAAGTTTTTGCAGTTGTTCATACATGTGTAGGTTTTGTTGGGTAACTTTATGAATAAGCATTTTGTTTGCTGTTCTTGCAGCAGTTAGGAATGCCCTTTGAAGAGGAACAGGCTCAAATCCTCTTTTTGCTTTGGAGAATTCAAATCTGTATTGCAAGATCACTCTGTTCAGTCCTGATGCTGTGCTAGCATAGGCAGCAAAAGAATCTTGCAGCCTCTTCCCTCTGAGGAGCCTGTATGGCCATTCCAAGTTGAATGGAGAAGGTTAGGCTGTAGTGAGACAACTCTGGGGCAGCTTTTAGACTAGATGTTAGGAGGAAGTTCTTTACAGTGAGGGTGGTGAGACACTGGCACAGGTTGCCCAGGGAGGTTGTGGCTGCTCCCTCCTTGGAGGTGTTCAAGGCCAGGTTGGACGAGGCCTTGAGTGACCTGTGCTAGTGGGAGGTGCCCCTGCCTATGGCAGGGGATTGGAACTAGATGATCCTTGAGGTCCCTTCCAACCTTACCATTCTATGATTCTATGATTCTATGCTTTCCATCCTGTGAGCAAAACTATTGATTTAAGTAACAGTCATTGAAGTCAGAGCTGAATGGGGAATATTTATTGTTATGTTAATATTTTTTGCCCAGATGAAACATTAGGTGTGCTTTTAATGAGGCACGTAACTATTCTATGAAAGGATGAACGTAGTAACCGCATTTCATTATCTATTTCCTTGGAACTGATGCCTCTGTCTGTACCCCTCCCTGATAAAAACAGGATGAACATACGTGTGCTAAATCTTTAATGTCTCTAATGGCCTCTTGATCATTTGCATTTCAGATCCTTCTTCAAACACAGTAGCAATTTGCTGTCGTGGAACGTGCTGCTGATTGAAGCTGAAGGTGCTGCTTGTTATTTTTTTCCTTTCCCCTCCATTCGGCCCTAGGATGCAACAGATGAGACTCTGCTGTGATATTTCTGAAGATTCACTGCTGAGATCTCAGCACCAAGAGTGTACAGGCTCTGCTTAATTGTGTTCTAAAGGGAATATGGATTTATGCATCTTTCTTTTTGATGACAGGGATTCAGGGAAATCATGAACAAAGCCAGGCATTTGTTGAAGACTAGAAAGGCAGGTAGGCAGTAGTGCAGTAGCAGTCACTGTGTCCATCATGTTTAGGAGATAATCCCTGAAGTCCTATCATGTAATTTCATTAAGAAATGGATTAAAATCAGTTAAGTTCGTTGTGGTTTGTCAGTGATGACAAAGCCCCTGATGGAGCTAAAAAAACCCAACAACAACTCATGGGACTGAAATATGTTAGTTAACCATGGTCTGATTTTAGAAAGTACCAAGTAGAGGGACCTGAGTGTAATTTAGGCTGCATGAGTATGGCCCTCAGGGGAACCTGTCTGTAGAACAAGTTACTTCCTCAGCCTGCATCACAGATTCCTAGAATGGCTTAGGATGGAAGGGACCTTACATATCATCTACTCCAACCTCCCTACCATGGGCAGGGATGCCTCTCAACTAGACTTGGCTGCTGAAGGCCTCATCCAGCCTGGCCTTGAACACCCTCAGGGAGGAGCCATCCACAACCTCCCAAGGCAACCTATTCCAGAGTGTCACACCCTGACACACTTAATCTGGTGGGTTTTTTTGTTGACTGAGGTGACCTAATAGTGCTCCAGCATGCCTCTTCCACTTTTAAAGTATTTGTTCTTGCCTGTGAAGTGACTCTTTATAATCTATACAATACCTCATTTGCAACTCCCACTGGATCTTTGCTTTTTCCTTGTGGTTACATTTGCATGGTTGTTGGGTGTCTGTAAGTACCTGTGCAGCTAAGTATCTTTCAGGTCAGCCTGTAGCTGGTGTGAATCCTGTTCACATCCAGGTACGACGGTGGTTGTCAGCACTCATCTGTAAGGTCAGATACAGGGCTGTGGTGTGTTGGAGGTGATTGTTGAGGTTGTTCTGAAGGCAAGAACACTTGGCATTTTATGGAAACAGGTTTGTTAAGGTGACTTAACTATTAACAGGACAGTATCCCTGCATGGATATGAGTCCATATGTTTAATTCCCAGTAAAATTTGGAGGACATTAGATATACTTTCTTGTCTTGTAGAGATGAACTCCTGGTAATGTGAAAGTGGACTTGGTGATCTCTGGTGGACACTTCCAATCCCTAACGTTCTGTGATTCTGTGAATATGGAAATGTGTGATGGTTTGGGAGTTCCCTGCCCCACCACACTTTGTAAAATCCCCCAGACTAGACTCAGCTGGCTGGAAGTTAAGGACTGAAGCTCTATTTACAGCTTAGCACAAT